>PVKP010018743.1:0-14600 GCA_004027715.1 Plecturocebus donacophilus | reverse complement strand
GGGAGGCTGAGGCAGGAGAATCGCTTGAACCCAGGAGGTGGAGGTTGTAGTGAGCCAAGATGGTGTCACTGCACTCCAGCCTAGGCAACAGAGCAAGACTCTGTCTCAAAAAAAAAAAAAAAAAGGTCTGTCTACCTGTGAGGACCACCCACTGTGACCTGACAGGGAGAAGAGATAATAAGGAGTTCAGGTGAACAACTCAGGACCTGAGGAAAGTAGGCCAATGCGTCGAAATAAAACCCAGCCATGAGCAAACAAAAGAGTTAATGAACAGGTGATCATCGGACGCCCAGTGCTGTCCTCATCCTCGGGCCCTCTCCGAAGGTGCTCTGTGCTCACCTGGGTAACAGCTTTGTTAAGGGAAGAGTTGGGCTGATAGATTTGTTCACTTCTATAGTCACTTATCTTGGAATGACTTGTTTTTAGGAAAATGACAGTTAATTTTTAAAAAAATAAACAACACAGGCCAGCATGGTGGCTCACGCCTGTAATCCCAGTACATTGGATAGTGAAGGCGGGTGGATCACTTTGAGGTCAGGAGTTCGAGATCAGCCTGGCTAACATGGTGAAACCCCCTCTCTACTAAAACCACAAAATTAGCTGGGCGTGGTGGCATGTGCCTGTAATCACAGCTACTCAGGAGGCTCAGGCAGGAGAATTGCTTGAACCAGGGAGGTGGAGATTGCAGTGAGCCGAGATCATGCCATTGCCCTCCAGCCTGGATGACAGAGCGAGACTCCATCTTAAAAAAAAAAAAAAAGAAAGAAAGAAAGAAAAAGAAAAACAGTGCAACAACACAGACAAATCCTAAGAAAAAAATGAAACACCTCCAAATCTACAACCCATCAAATAACCATCATGGGATTAGGGGGACTGCAATTTCAGTTATGTCTTTATGCACTGATACAAGCAGGAAGATGGATAGATTTACAGGCAGAAATAATTTAAAGGGAGTATACCTTTAAATTAAATTAAAGGGAGTATACCACATAGCTTCTGTAATAAACAGGATTCCACTATTTGAACTTAACAGATAAGAAAGAAACTGAATTGAAGTAGGAGCTGCTGCTGGATTTCTAAAATTATATAGATTTTTAGTTTTCCTTTTTTTTCTTTTTTTAAGATTGGCAGGATAACCCTCTAAGGCCAACTGAGGTAAACAACACCAGAAAAGCTGGTAACATAGGGAAATAAATCCCCAGATGATGAGAACATGTTTTCTTTGGCATTCTGGGAAGATGCCTTCGCTTCAGATAAACATAGCAAGCTACTCTGGAATTTGTGTTCTGGGACCCTGGCTCTGGCAATGCAACTGGCTGGCTCCTGTGTTTCGATGGGTTATCTCATCTTTATAGGAAGGAGACTCTACCTAGTGCTTGGTAAATCTGGACAACAACAATGAAAGTTGGAAAGAAGGTTTGGAAGGCCGAGGAAGGTGGATCACCTGAGGTCAGGTGTTTGAGACCAGCCTAACCAACATGACAAACCCTATCGCTACTAAAAATACAAAATTAGCCAGAGGTGGTGGTGCATGCCTGTATTCCCAGCTACCCAGGAGGCTGAGCAGGAGAATTGCCTGAACTTGGGAAGCAAAGGTTGCAGTGAGCTTAGATCATGCATTGCATGCCAGCCTGGCAACAAGAGCAAAACTCCATCTCAAAAAAAAAAAAAAAAAAAAAAAAAGGAAGAAAGAAAGTTGGAAAGAAGGAGAGTTAATTACCCAATGTGCTGGCAGAAAAAAAGTGGAGAACAATCTGTAAGGTCAGAATCAGTGTGACGGGATCCCCAGACAGACCAATGTAGGTCTGACCAATTTGGATGGAAGGAGAAAAAGTAAGAAGAAAGAAGAAGAAAAGGGTAGAGGAGAGAGACCTGACTCCCTCCACTAATGCCGAGAATCAACGCCTTACCTGCCCCTACCCTTCACCCCTCACCCTCTGCCTCGGGAAGGAAGGGCCACATAATTACTCACACAGCAAAATACGGTTTAATTTCATGGAGGCAGGGGGAAAGCTTTCAAAGTAACAAGGAAGCCTCACATAACTATATGGTGAACTTAAGCTTTCACCAGGAAGAGCCCAGCTCCTGCAACAGTCAGCTTGTGTGCAGACCTTTGAGTATGCGGTCATTGCATTATAGGAAAAATGAGACAGTCCACAGGAAGGGTAAAAAACAGAAGTCTCCAGGCAAAGGGACACCTTGAAACACAGAGGAGGACAGAGAAGCCAGATGTGAAGACGGCAGGCTGCAAACCCTGAGTGAATCCAACCTGTGGCTGCCGGGCCTGCCTTCTTCATTAGCCAGTGAGGACCAATAAATACATCGGCTGTCCATTTCCATCCAGTTGTACCCTGCAGCCTGGTTTCCTCAGATGCAGCAACACCGTGTCACCAGAAATGTCTCCTTCCTGGGCAGTGGCCACACCAATGAAGGCCTGCCATCCAGTCTGTGATAGGAGCCAGTCATCGGTGGGAAGGAGTGCCTTAACCTCTCCTCCTTTTCAAGGAAGGAGGATGATCCCTCTCTACAACCCACTCATTGATACCATTTCCAGCGAGAAGCTGGAGGAAAGCCTTTACTTCCGAGATCAGAGGACGGAGCCCAGAGTACGAGCTTTGGAATGGGACGGCCTGGTTCAAGTTCTTGTTCTGCCTCTTTCTAGCTGTTGCAGTCAAATTACTCAACTTCTTTGTGCCTCTGTTTCCTCATCTGTAACATGAGGGAAATAAGAAGAGCGACTTGAGAACTATGGCAGGGATTAAAGGAAATAACCCACAGCAATGCTAACGGCAATTTCAGCCTTAGCAAGAGCTCCAGTATTAGCTATGAGGGTTAGAGGACCACTTAGCACATAGTAAGTGTTATGAGCTAAAGTGTGTCCCTCCAAAATTCATATGTTGAAGCTCAAAACCCCAGTATCTCAGGATGTGACTATATTTGGAGACAGGTTCTTTATGGAGGCAATTAGGTTAAGAGGAGGTCATTGGGTGGGTCCTAATCCACCATGACCGGTGTCCTAGGAGAAGAGGAGATGAGGACACAGCCACAACAGAGGGAAGACCCTGTGAGGACACAGAGAAGACACCACCTGCAAGCCAAGGAGAGAGGCCTCAGGAAAAATCAACCCTGCTGACACCTTGATCTTGAACTTCCAGCCGCCAAAATGATGAGAAAATAAATTTCTGTTGTGTAGGCCACCCAGCCTAAATAGCCTTAGCAAAGAAATACAAACAAAGGTTGACTGATATTTTTTCTTTCTTTTTTTTTTTGAGACAGAGTCTCATTCTGTCCCCTGGCTGGAGTGCAGTGGTGTGATCTCGGCTCACTGCAACCTCCACCTCCCGGGTTCAAGTGATTCTCCTGCCTCAGCCTCCCAAGTAGCTGGGACTACAGGTGTCCACCACCACACCCGGCTAATTTTTTGTATTTTAATAGAGATGGGATTTCATCATGTTGGCCAGGATGGTCTTGAACTCCTGACCTCATGATCCACCTGCCTCAGCCTCCCAAAGTGCTGGGATTACAGGCATGAGCCACCGTGCCTGGCCAGTTACCTGGTATTTTAGCAGAACTGATATTTAACCAGTGTGGAAGCAGAGCCAACATCACTGCTGGCTGGTGGTATCAGTTATGAAATATTTCAAAGATCTTTAACATCCACTCCCTTCCCCCAGTTAGTGTTATTCCAGGGGGGTCAACCCTGGGGTGGAGAACCAGGGTGAGTTGCAGAAATCAGCGACAACAGGCCTGCCTTCTGCTCCTTCCGCTTGCCTTCCCTTCTGGGCTAACACAACTCAGCACACCGTGTGCTCTGAGCACTTCCCCCGCCCTTCTTTGAAGCACAAAGGTAGTCATGACCAAGTGCAGTGACGGAGTGGAGGGGACTCTTCTGAGCAAAGCTATTATGAAATGCTCATCTGAGAAGGGCTTGGGGGATCCTGTCTGTCTCAGAGAGTATGTGTGTTGCTATGGCGATTAGCATGATCCTGTCTGAGCAGCATCTTTCAGTCTTTCAAGTGGTCTCAGTGGCAGGTACGGTACACATGAGAGGCCCAAGGAAGTCTGAACTGGGAGTGAAGTTTTACCCAAGCAGATGGCCCACCCCCTTGGCTCTGCCATTGAGTCAGCCTTTGCCAACATGTTCCCCTGCAATGTTGGCACCCGAGTCTTAGGTGCCACTTGTACCTGATGTTTTGTCCTCTTTTTTCAGAGTCACCAGCCATACAATTTGTCACTGCATCTGCCCACAGGGCCTTGACCCTTCCACGCTCTTCTGGGTGGCAGGAAGAAAGGATGGAGGTGACCGTTCTTCTTAAGAATCTACCTGGAGGCTGGGCACAGTGGCTCATGCCAGCACTTAGGGAGGCTGAGGCAGGCAGATCACGAGGTCAAGAGATCGAGACCATCCTGGCCAACATGGTGAGATCCTGTCTCTACTAAAAGTACAAAAAAATTAGCTGGGTGCGGTGGTGTGTGCCTGTAGTCCCAGCTACTCGGGAGGCTGAGGCAGAAGAATCGCTTGAACCTGGGAGGCAGAGGTTGCTGTGAGCTGAGATTGCGCCCCTGCACTCTAGCCTGGGAGACAGAGAGAGATTCCATCTCAAAAAAAAAAAAAAAAAAAAAAAAAAATCTACCTGGAGACTGGCTATAGGGAGTAGGCCACCCACTTTTAAGGGGTTGTTCAGCCTGTGGTCGGCCTCCAGTTTTCCCTCCCGCCACCAGGCCAGGTAAGCACAGCCAGAGTCAGCGTGCATGAAGACAAGTAATGAGCACACACTCCTCGTCCCAGGAATAATCAAAAGAAGAGGTCCGATCGAAGAAAACCAACATGATCCTCTCTAATGAATGGTCCCCACAGTGCCATTCAGCTCTAGATGGGCAGGGGACTTCCAGCTGGCTGCCGCTTAGCTCTGTACTCTCCGTACCCACGGTAAGCCAAGGGTGAGGCAGACTGAAAAGAATGTATGCGCATTCCCCGGCCAAGATGGGGACGAAAGCACTACTTTGAAGCAGGCGTTGACCCTGCCCTCCAAGGCTGCACCAGTCACCACCCCCTGGACCACGGGACAGCCTGTGCTGCCTTGTCCAAACAAGCATGTGTGCAAAGCCACCCACAGCAAAGCCGAACAGACAGCTTGGCAGATGAGACTCCAAGGCTCTACCAAGCAAACCAGGTTCAATCTCAAAGCTTAGTGTGGTTCTGCCCCTTGCACAGGTTAATGGGAACAGCAGTCACCTTAGGAAATATGCAGCACAAAGATGCCTGATGTAAAGAGGCCAATACAGAATGTGTAACATGGCCAAGCCCCTAAGACTCTCCCAGAAAACAGTTTCTAGATGCTACAGACAATGCTTTCCGTCTGCTTTACAGTTACCAAAGCAAACTGCATTTATTCTACATAGAGATAAGGCTTGCTCACACCGGTCAAAGGCAGGTTTTTATCTATTATTAGTAGGCTGCCTCTTCAGCGGAGACTATCATGTTCCCCAGTCAGGCTAAGTAGCATTAGACCACTTCTAAGTACCCACTAACAAGCCAGGTACCCTGGGGAAACTGGACAGAAACAAAGCATGTGCCCTGTTCCTTAACATCTTTCAAGGTGGATGGGGAGAAAAGATGTACATATTTGGAGATGACTTGGGATGGCAGTGCAGTCACACTGGCTGGACTGCCAGGCTTGTGACGCAGGTCCGTGAGTGCTGGAAGCATTGGGCAGAGTCAGCCAGCCCCCTGCAAATCCAACTAACAGAACAAAACTAGCCAGCAGAGGCTTAAGAGGCTGAGAAGCTGAGCTGTTTGTCTTAGGTCAGGAGTGTGATGCATTTGGTACCCCAAGGTGAATACAGCTGTCTCTGGCCAGGCACGTAGCACAGCACAGAGTTGATGAGATCAAGTCCAGGAGCCACTCTGCTTGGGTTCAGTTCCTGGCATGGCCACCTAGGTCCCTCATGTGATCTCTCTGTGCCTCCAGAGCTCCAACTATAAAATGGAGACCACTAAACAGCTTCCATATCATAGGCTTGTTGGGGAAGAATGCCAGCACAGTGCCTAGCACGCAGGAAATGCTCGATAAATGTTGGCTATTATCCTGGGCCTGAGCTTCTAAAGGGGTTCCCTTCCATTTATGGCAGGAATCAGAATATCCAGTCTGAGTCAAAAGACAGATTATGTAGCTCCAAGTAATTTTCATGTTAAATGAGATTTTCTTGGGTGGTAGTGCCGGCAGCCTTGGTATCCTATGAAGATGAAGTTAGTCAAAAGAGACTGTGACTCAAGGTAAAGGCCATTGTAACCCCAACAAATGCAAGGGCTAGAAAAAGAAGGAGGCCTGCTTTTCCTGCCAGGGAGCAGCAGCTGTGGTGTCTGAGCAGGGAAAGGAATTAGGCACCAAAGAGAAAGCATATCAGCCATAACATCCCAGAGCAGCCAGCAGCAGGGCAGAAGCCCACCTACCCACTGGCAGGACCCCCTTCATCCTTCACTGCTATATCCAGGTTCCGCCCCAGCACTCGTGCCCTGTGCGGTGAGGACACTTAAAATATTCCTCAGAGACTAGGCCCCAACACCAAACTTTTCTCAGGTCCTCTTAAAGCCAATCCCCTCCCCTCTTCCACCCTTTCGAGAACTTGAGCACACAGGGCAATTCACGGGACAGTTCTAGAACATGCCTCACTGTGGGAACCCAGTCTTTCTTTGCCTTCCAGTTTGCCTGCCCTTCTGCCCCCTTCCCTTCAATACCGACGTCCCCTCTGAGGGAGGGCATTGTCATTATGGTAGTGAAGGAGGGGTCGTTGAGTCACCCCCATCTCCTCTACCCACCTTGCTTGGCCACTCCAGCTCAGAACACAACACAGCTCTCAGAACACAACACTTTCTCAGAAAGTAGATGCCACGGGGCACAGTCCAGCCCTGGGGGTGGCTACAGATTTCAGAAGCCTTCCTATCCCTCATTTTTCCTTAAGGGGAGGCATCTGCCCATGTCCTGGGTCAGGGAGATGTTTGGGTTAAGTTCCACAGGGCATCCAGTGACAGCAGGCCTTCTATGTGTCTGGATTCACTAGCTGGGCAAGCTGACCTCTTTGATGGTCCATTTACTCATCAGATGAATATGTGTTTAAACGAGATCATGAATGCAAAGCACATAGAGTTTGAGCCATAATCGCCATCTGTCTAACCGACCACCATTGTTATCTCTGTGGCTATGGTGATTGGCATCTAGTTTTCTACTCACTCATTCAACAAACATTGACATATTTTTCTAGCATCAACCATGTATCTGGCACATGGTGGTAACAGACAAACGGGGTCCTATTCCTGGAGGAATGTAGGGTCTAGGTGGGAAGTGATATGGTTCGGCTTTGTGTCCCCACCCAAATCTCATCTCAAAATGTAATCTCCATGTGTCAAAAGAGGGACCTGGTAGGAAGTGACTGGATCAAGGGGGTGGTTCCCCCCACGCTGTTCTCATGACAGTGAGTGAATTCTCATGAGAGTTATGTTTCGAAAGTGTTTGGTAGCTCCCCCTTCATGCTCTGTCTCTCCTGCCGCCATGTAAAGAAGGTCCTTGCTTCCCCTTTACCTTCCGCCATGATTGTAAGTTTTCTGAGGCTTCCCTGTCCATGCAGAACGGTGAGTCAATTACCAATGGACTCTTTCCTCTATAAATTACCCACTCTCAAGTAGTTCTTTATAGTAGTGTGAAAAAGGACGAATACAGGGAGACAGCCAGAAAACAATTAAAGAAAGAAGAAACATCATTTCAGGTTGTGGGAATGCTATGAATGAAACCAGTGGAGTTTGTAACAGAGGATAAGGAGAAGGAACTTACTTTAGATAGGGCAGCTGGGGAAGGCCTCTCTGAGGTGACATTTAAGCTAAAATAGAAAGATAAGAAGAAGCTGGCCATGTGGAGAGGAGGGGCTTGATGGGTCCAAGAAATGAAAAAGTCAGTATGGCTGCTGTGCCATCACAAATGGGATGGGGAGAACTGGGCAGGGGCTAGGTCTATAGGCTTTGGTAAGAGGCTTAAATTTTAAGAGTAACGGGAAGTCTCTGAAAGGTTTTAACCAACAGAGGGTATCTCATATAGATGTACCAGACTGTCCTTAATTATTCACAATAAAAATTCCTGTTTACTCCTACTGAGCACTCGCTGTGTGCCAGGCTCTAGGCTTCAAATTGTGCATGCAATCTTCAGGCAGGGCATGGTAGAATGAGGACTAGAGTGATGGAGATGGGGATGGAGAAAGGTGCAGAGGTTTAAGAAGTGAATAAAGGAAAAGAAAGTGGCCAGGCTTTGCTGACAGAGTGACGAGGACCCAGGGTAGAGCCCGGCTCAGACACCGCCACTGGCTTCTCAAGCTATCCCGTCATTATCATTCTTATCAACATCTCCCTGTCAGAGCTATCATTTAACCCAAGAACAAGACAAGGCTAAATCCATTAGTCAACTTCTTTATAACACACACTATGAACACTGTACTATGTGCTCAGTAGGAAGCACTTGCTGGGTTATTCTGTACTCTGGAGAACTCCAGTACACCATGCTTTTCTTCTTCTTTTTTTTTTTTTGTGATGGAGTCTTGCTCCGTCACCCAGGCTGGAGTGCACAGGCGTAATCTCAGCTCACTGCAACTCCGCCTCAACCTCCTGAGCAGTTGGAACTACAGGTACATGCCATCACACCCAGCTAATTTTTGTATTTTTAGTAGAGACAGGGTTTCACCATATTGACCAGGCTGGTCTCAAACTCCTGACCTTGTGATCTACCCGCCTCGGCCTCCCAAAGTGCTAGGATTATAGGTGTCAGCCACCGCACCCAGCCACTTGGGAAGTTTTTATTAACCTATTTCCTCTGGCTGAATCTAGAAATATTTTCCAAAAGAACCTGGCAATTGCTAAATGAGCCAATTAACTTAAGTCAGCTCCAAGGACAAAACCAGAGAACTAACTTAGAGATCCAAAGTCGTAGTGCTGTTTATTAACTACAATGGTGCTGCTAGTACAGTTGGTGTAACCAAGCACAAAAGGCTTCTTACTGCGTCACAGTCTGTCAGGCAGAGACGCAGAACAATGTCAGGCTCAAAACAGTCACAGAGCCTTGAGCCCAGGGATGGTTTCTCATAAGCGCAGCAGGAAAAGAATAGCCGGAACATGGGTTCTTTCAACCACAGCATGACTAGCAATATCAGTTGCCACATTTTTGTGGAAACAATAATGCATGTCTGGGCTCAGAACCGAAAAGATTATGCTGAAAGGGTCTAACCCACCCCTCAGTGGAGAGCACATCTACTCTGGCAGGCATTCTGGAAAACATTGGCCATTTTCATCAATGCATGGGTGAATTTCACAACAACATGCAGCAAAGTGAGAAAACAAAAACAAAGTGAGAAGAGAAAAAAAAAAACTTTCTGTCATCCTCCTATACCTGGGAAGAATGTGTTAATTTGCAGGTAAGAAGAGAGAAAGGTATCATGCTTATCTGACCTGGCTTCAGCCCCAGATCTGGACAAAGGCTGTCATTTTTGGAAGCTAGCCATTCACCTATTCAGTAAAAATCTTACACCAAAGTGACTGCAGGGGACAAGCAGATTATAAATCATAACAAGATGGAGAAGGGACAAAATAAAAATGAAGGCCAGAACTGGAGGAAACACCCATCTCTTGAGTGGGGGAATTGTCCCATTCACATTCGTTACCCTCCAGAGCTGCAAAAATCCAATCTGGGCACATGGTCTGATGGACAGATGACTGATCAAACTAGGTCCTTTTGCAGAATATGCAGCCATCGGGGACGATTCTCCTTGCATGAAGAAGTCTTATTTTCTCATCTCAGGCTTCAGTTTGCTTGTGTTTCCTTTAACAGAATGAATTGAGTTGTGCAGCCTGTGAAAATCGTGAATGCAGAGGTCTAAAAGTGATACCTGGGAGCTTGCTCTGAATTTGAACCTGAGACATTTTAAGGAATCACCTGAAGCCCAGAGTATTGGTGTCATCTGTCACCTCTGCTTATTTCTTATTCAGACTCTTCACTTAGAACTGTGAGATGTTAAAGCTGACACACATCTCAGAAATCGAGCTGTCTGGGACTCTTGTTGAAGATGAAAAAGCAGTCTCAGCAAGGATGGGTACCCATCGCCATACACCTGGCCAACAGCGGAATTGAAATAAAAAAGAAGGTGTCCTGAACACTGATCCAGCAAGAGCCTTCCTGCCACACTGGGAAATGTTTCTCAGCCCTTTTCATGAATATAATCAATAATCTAAAGCCCTAGAAGGAAGTCAAACAGGTGCTGGAGCTAACAGATTTCAAATGCATCCTGCCAATTGTTGGGTCGGTGTTTCCTGGTCAGACCATGGAGTTTGGGAGCCCTAGCAGGTGGTTCCTGGCTTTGTGTTTTTCTCAAGTTCCCATTAGGCAGAAGGCCTGGCATGGAGGAGAAGCAGCAGATGGCTCTTGCTGAAGTCCAGGTTGCCATATTGGACTTCTGCTGTATTTCCTGTTGATGAAGGAACTTGGAAGATTCATGCCCATTTGAGAGGCGAGTGTCTTTCCAAATGGAGTTGGAGACAAGGATTATTAAAAACTACGATTGAGACCTGGAGATCAAGATTCCAAAGAGGGAACAGACTATTTTTAAAGTTTCTACTCTCCCCTGGGGAAAGGAAGGATGCCAGAGGCCTCTAAAGGCCAGAGATTTCCTCCCGAGGGATGAGTGAAGGCAAATGACATTGATCGCCCTGCCATGTGTGCTCCCAAATGGGCCACTTCTCACTCTCCACAGAGACCGCCATCCCCTCTCTCCTGGACTGCTGGTCTTCTTGCTTCCATCCCTGCCAACAGCTAAACCAGAGTCAGAGCCAGCCTCTTAAAACAGGGCATTGGATGCTGGTCACTCCCTGGCTTTCCGCTTTCCGGTGGCTTTGAAGACATTTGATGTAGAACCCTGAGTCACTCTGTGGCTTCCGGGGTCCCCCACGACCTGCTTCCTCCGCCGTGCCCATGCCGCCGCTCCTCTGACTTCTCGCCCTCGCTCATTCCTTTCCAGCTCACCGCCCCTCACCGTTGCGGGACACACAAACCCACTCCCACTCCTTTCGCGCTCCCTGTTGCTTCCACCTGAAACCTGTTGTCCATAAATGTTCATGTCTCCCTCCCTTGCTTCCTTCAAATCTCTGCTTAAATGTCCCCTAGTTGGACAGCCCTTCCCCGCTCACCCACGGAAGCCGGTGCTTTGCTCACCCCTCACCCCCATCACTCCTGTGCCCCGCCAGCTGGGCTTTGGGGCGGTGTGCTTATTGCCCACTGAGGGGATGCAATCGTCTCTCTCCCCTCCAAGAAGGTATGCGAGCTCCATGCAGGCAGGATGTGGTCTGCCTGTTCACTGCCCTGTCTCCCGCCAGTGACTGGGACAATGGCCGCCGGCACAGAGAAGTGGCTTAGTTCATACCTTCTGGCTCGCATGGGATCCATGCCTTTGAATGAGGTCTGGATGAAGAAAACACAGTTTCTAGTGGAAAACTCAAGGCCAGTGGGCCCTCTAGTTTCTTTGTACACACAGGTTTGTTTCCAAATACATATGCTCCCGTCTATCCATGCAGCCCTGTTTTAAAGGGTGACAACCAAGCCTCAGGACACATCACACGGAGGCCTGGCAGGGGTCCAAGGGCGAGAGAGCAGCAGTGGACTTCCCGCAGGAAGAGGGCATCCTACTCTCAAATCCCAAGCACAGGCCAATTCTTCGGCATCTTTCCAAGGAAGAGCTCATCCCTCCCACTTCCTAGACACAGCTAGCTTGAGAGTGGAACACTCAGGGCAATAGGAGGGAAAGAGAAAAGCAAGGGCAGGAGAAAAGCTGTCACAAACCGAGCTGGATCCCAGAGCCCTGCTGAAAACTCCTGACCCCCCTGAGACAAAAGGCACGTGTTGTCTCTTTCCTATGCAGTACCTCGAAATGCATCCACTGAAAGAAAAAAAAGACAGCCGGTCTTGACTGGCCTAAGTCTCAAGAATAAACCGCCAGGGTATTTATCTTAAATTACTGAGACTTCTAGTTATCCAGCAGGCCACTGGCTCTACTTCAACAAAGGACTGATTTTTTTGGGGGTCTTTGAAAGGACACAGGCCTGGGTACACTCTCCCTCCGTGTGGGAGTATAACATGGCACTAAAGCAGGTTGCGATGTATGTCAAGCGTGTTTTAAAAAATTCCATGCCCAGTAATTGTGCACAGAGGAATTCACTTTAAACAGGATGTCGTAAATCAGACAAAATGTTATATGCAAAGATATTCATCTAAGCACTATTTATAGTGGCGGTGGGGAACCACAAACCACCTAACTGCCTAAAAAACATAATAATAATGCATGTAAAATTCTTAGCCCGGTGTCTGGCACACAGTAAGTATTCAATAGGGGTAGATATAACATTGTTATTTTGAATAAGGAGAGTATGGTACCTTTATATGAGGAATAGTTTTGAAGCTTTTGTTTTTCTGTTAGTATTATCACATGCATATAAAAATGTGAGTAAAAAATAAACTGGCCGGGCATGTTGGCTCATGCTTGTAATCCCAGCACTTTGGGAGGTGGAGGCAGGAAGATTGCTTGAGCCCAGCGGTTTGTGGAGGCAGGAAGATCGCTTGAGCCCAGCGGTTTGAGACCAGCCTGGGCAACACAGCAAGACCCTGTCTCTATAAAAAATTAAAAACAAGTATTAGCCAAGCATGGTAGCATGCGCCTGGTAGTTTCAGCCACTCAAGAGGCTAAGGTGGGAAGACTACTTGAGCCCAGGAAATTGAAGCTGTGGTAAGCTGTGATCATGCCACTGCACTCCAGCCTGCGTGACAAAGTAAGACCCTGTCTCAAAAAAAAAAAAAAAGAAAAGAAAAGAACAGCCTAAAAAACTATACTTTCTACAGAATATCCACCCATATTAAAAGAAAAAACCCATCAATATTTCTACACTATCCCAATCTCTGTATTTGACAATTGCATAAAAGGCATATACCACTCACCAGGTGATCTCTCTGCTCCCACCACTGCAATCTTTATTAGCCTTCTCTCTCAGAGGCAGGTGGAAAAACCTTCCGTAATTCAATCAGCATTTTTAGGATCTATTATGTTCTAAGGCCTGACTAGGATGAACATCACAGAAAGGACTGCTGAGATGATCAGGCCGGAATCTCATCCCGCCTACAGAGGATCTGTGGTGAGGGACCAGAGGATTTGCATGGAAGGGCTTTGCCGGGGTCTACAAATCAAACAGGCACAACAACCTGTGATGAATAAAGCAATGGCTGGTTTTTTCCTCTGGAAAGCACCACTGGGCCAAAATCTGAAAGCATGAGCTATAATTCCTTTGGCGGAGGAATATATCCACAGGGAAGAAGGAAAATAAATCAACAGGATTTCAGAAAACTAGGGACTGGTTGGGTCCCCTCCCCTTTTACACCTTCATTCACATACAAACACACACACACACATACACATATACACGACAAGAACAAAAAAATAATGCATGTAAAATTCTTAGCCCAGTGCCTGACACACAGTGAGTATTTAATAAGGGGTAGAGATAACATTATTATTTTGAATAGTTAAAGAGGGTATGGTACATTTATATGATGGATATTTTTGAAGCTTTTGTTTTTCTGTTGGTATGATCACATGCATATAAAACATCACATGCACAAACACACATTCTCTCTCTTTCTTCTAATCATGCCCTTTTCCAGTTAAGGCTGACATTCTTTTTTTTTTTTTTTGAGATGGAGTCTTGTTCTGTCGCCCAGGCTAGAACACAATGGCGCTATCTCGGCTCACTGCAACTTCTGCCTCCTGGGTTCAAGAGATTCTCCTGCCTCAGTCTCCTGAGTAGCTGGGATTACAGGCACCACCACGCCTGGCTCATTTTTCTATTTTTAGTAGAGATAGGGTTTCACCATGTTGGTCAGGCTGGTCTTGAACTCCTGACTTTGTGATCTGCCCGCCTTGACCTCCCAAAGTGCTGGGATTACAGGCATGAGCTGCCATGCCCAGCCAAGGCTGCCATTCAATCCTTAAGTTCTGGTGACAACAAAATGAACAAGAAGCTCATTTGTATGTTTTATTGTGTTGCAAAACCCCAAGTGGAGTCAAAGAACCCTAAAATGCATGCTGCCTGAACGGATTCTCAGGAGAGAAAATCTGACTCTGCAAATGCAGAAAATGGTAAAGCTGGAGGGGGATGGAGACTTCATCCACCCTGTGGAGGAAACTAGGGTCCACCAAGTGACACTTAGTGTCCCCAAGATGCTACATAGAGAGTGTCCATTTTCTCACCAGCTTCAATCCCATCCAACAAATCCTTCGTCCTCTACTTCCCTGCTTGCTCAATTATTTAAAAGAATGCCTTGACAGGCTAGGCGTGGTGGCTCACGCCTGTAATCCCAGCACTTTGGGAGGCCGAGGTGGGTGGATCACGAGGTCAGGAGATGGAGACCACCCAGGCTAACACAGTGAAACCCTGTTTCTACTAAAAATATAAAAAATTAGCCAGGGATGGTGGTACATGCCTGTAATCCCAGCTACTCAGGAGGCTGAGGCAGGAGAATCACTTG
>PVKP010018742.1:0-43733 GCA_004027715.1 Plecturocebus donacophilus | reverse complement strand
ACCTATCACCTCACAATGTAGAAAGAACCACTGAAATGGCTTCGTTGAAAAGGTATGATAAGCTAAATAATGAAAGCTCTGTAACATTCTAATATTGCAATGATTTTTAAATGTGAAATTTAATAAAAACTTCCAAGTTAATAAAAACAGTAGACACAATTACTATGTTAATTTAAACTTTCAGTACTGAGTAAAGCATATAGTATTGCTTTTTCCTACTATACTTTTAAAAGTTACAAGGTTTCAGGGAAATTGAGTTAGCTACTACAGGCTCAGAAATTAGAGGCAGAATAGATGATATAAGCCATTCACTTGTCAATGTCTTCAGAATGCAGTAGCAACGCTACAGCTCATTCATTTAGCCACATAAATCATTGCACAAGCCACAGTTGCTGCACTTCTTTCAGCTGTGCTCTCACATTTTGCTCTGGTTGTCAGTTAAATGCAAGCATTATGTTATCCCTATCCCTTGGGATATTTTCTGAATTAAATACACTTAGGAAGAAAGTATTGTCTACAGTTTCTCTAATTTTCATTCTCACTTCCTTATTATTGCTAGATATATGACGCTTGGAATTGGTGATTTGTCAATTTTAATAGTCTCTAACCTTCTAAGAACCCACACTGTTATTCTTTTACTTTCTAATTATTCAGCCTCTTCCCAGAGAGACCTCACTTATGTAACATCTAGTCTTTTTAATTTTCTTAAATTTCAAGGAAGAAAAAGAAAGTACCTGTAACTTATTAGCAATTATTTAATTCTTGTGCAATAACCAATCATGTACATTATTATTTCAGTCACATTTGGCTATGAAATTAAGAACACTTAGATTTTTGGGTTATGTTTTAACAGAACATTGTGTTGGATGTTTTATTTTTAATCTGAATTCCTCTGGGTGATTTACTGTGAAGGCGAAAATGCTTTTCATTTGCATTCAAAGTTTGCTATGTAGCTTTCATACCGTCCCTTTGGTGTTTCTTAATCTGCTTGCCTTTTGATCTGCATCATCTCTGGCACTCTGGTGGAGTACATTACATGGACATTCACCCTAAGTGTTCTTCAAATATCTTTCATGTTTTAGCAATCAAAACACCAAGAAAAAGATTCTGCTCACTATGGATTGAGTGGAAACTCAGAGATAATCCACAAATCTGGCACAATAGCTATAAAATTACCTTGTCCTTATCAAGCAGCAGTTAGTTCTGGAACCAGCATTTGAATGCACATCTACAAATTTTATATTTTTGGGAATACATGGATTCCATATTGGAAATCATGCACACTAACAAGCCTTGCAGAACACTACATGAACATTTTGTTTTGGATGTAATCAACTTGCCTAAAACTACAGAATGTTTGCAAAGACATAGTACAGGCCTGAAAGGACATAACTGAGTCTAGAAGCTTGTCAACCTAATTTTGTTATCAAAAGGAAATTGGTTGAATTATAAAATGTAAGATTATCAGAAAGAGAGAAATTGATGAGCAGTGTTTGCAAAAATTCTTTCCAGAATTTAGAGCTGTAGGACTTACCTGACTATATTCCTCTCACAAAGGACCATTTGCTAGTCTCAAGTATGAAGTTTAATGCCTTTGAGAATTAACTCATTCTTTTCAAATATGAATGACAGTGCTCAATATTTTTACAAAACCTAGCTAAACTTTCATAAATGCTGCTACATTTTCTTATCTTTATACTCCAGATTCGCTCACTCAGCAGAATTATTTGCTTCCTTCTATATCCTTCATGGCATTTAGTTTACACCTCTGTATGGTACTTATGGTATGGCTAAAAAACATTTGTGGTTTTTTTCATATGTATGCCTATCTCTCTGAATAGGTAATGAGCTCTTAGTACAGGATTGTGTCAGCTATCTTTGTACCACTCAACACTGATAAAGTTTCATAAATTATCAATGCCAACCTTTTTTCAATAAATTATTTCAAATGTCAAAATGCTATTTTTAATTAGTTAGGTAATTAATTACTGATCCTACTGTGAGCTCTAAGCCAACAACAGCTACTTGACATCTTGTAGATGTCTCAAAAGTACCTCATGTTGAGTATGTCCAAAAATTAATTCATGGACTTCCAGTCCCTGGTATTAACATATATTTGATCTAATTATTTTTGCTTTAGTGAATTTCACTACCTATCCAATTGTGCAAACCAGAAATTTTGAAGTCACTCTTGACACCTTCTCCTTTACCATCTCCCTTTTCATTTCTTTTGATTTTGCCTACCAAATATCTGGAGTCTTTCCAGTTTTTTTCCTCCCCATTTATACCATCCTATTGTAATCTAAAACACCAGTAGCACAAGTTGGCTTAGGGATAGTAAGTTAAAGGTGGATGACTGAAAGGTAAGTAAAATATAAATTGACTTGTAGAGTTTTTTACTAATGAAAGAATCACAAAATCCTCACACATTAGGATTAAGCCATACAGATATGAGACTGGACTCCAAAAGTCTAAAAAGTGTATCTCTCATCATAGCCCTTCCCAAATGTTATCTTTAAAATCATAGCTATGTAATTGGTTTTTTTGGCCTCTCAATGAACATTAAACACCAATTGTCAGATGAACTGTTGTTTAGAGAGGAAGAGAGATGCCTGTAGACATTATAACAGGAGAGGTTTCATGTAACTAAAAGAAAAATTGAGACTTTAGCATTCCTGAGTTTTTTTCTAATGATTCTCCTTTGATATTATTCCGTTTTCTTATCTGAAGTTTGATCTACAGTCATATTTTTTATGTTTCTGCTATCAGAGGTCCTAAATGGATAATCTCTATCTTGGAGGAGCTCACCATCTGATCAAGAAGATAGAGGAATAATAAAGCATTAGTTATTGTATTATGTCATAAGATAATGTATGAACAAAGAGTTAAGACAGTCAAAAACCAAACAGATGCAAACGATACCTTCTCTCCTTCTTTCATTCCCTATAGATTCTGTTTCAGGAAATCTGTCCAGTTGTACTTACATGTTCTTTAAACTAAATGTTCAAAAGAGACATTTGAAGAACTACTAAATGTTATTCAAAATATCAGGCTTTCCATCGACATTATAGTAAGTTTAGATGGAATAAATAAGCTTCTACTTGTGGACTCAAAATTTTCAAAGCCAAATTTATATTTAATGTTGTATGGATTGACTAGCCCAATGAAGGTAGAGCTCTGGCAAAGGTGTCAAGGCACAAAAAGAATATTTGAATATAGGAAAGCAAATAGATATTTCTTAAGAAGGGAAGGTTAGGGTATTATTACCAGCAAGAAAACAGAATGGAAAAGGTATACATATTTTTCAAATAGCTGATATTTGCGGGTGTGGAAAAGTTGGTATATGGTGGAAAGTGTAGTATACCTAGAACCAAAGACAAATGACAGGGGGTTGGAGCAAATAATGAGAGACGAAATTGGACTAACTTGGTAAATCAGGACTATATTATAAAGGTCTTTATGTGGCACATTAGAGACTTTTTATTTTTGTAATCAAATATCTGGAAGAGGATTTTCAGCAAATTTTATTTTTAGTAAGATTGCTTATACCGGTGCTATAAACTTTAGACTGGAATAGAAAAAGATTGGTAACATAGAAGGGAGAAAATTCCGAAAATTCTGTAAAGTTTTTTTTTTTCTTAACTGTGATTGTGTTGAATTGAGATATGACAGAGAAAGAAAAAATCATAAAGTAAAATTGACAGAATTTGGTGACCAGTAATGTATAAACTGAGAAACAGAATAAACTAATAACTAATTTGTAGCTTGATGGTAGAAGGTGATCCCATTAACTGAGAGAAACAATACAAGAATAGGAGTAGACTTTGGAGGTGGTAGTATAGGGAAAACATGAACGTATACCTTGCTACCCATAGTACCTGAGGAACCTGTGGTATATGCAAGGAGCAATTAGATGTAACTATGTATACCATTCAAGACTGAAAATATTGATCTGAGAGATATCAACACATTGAAGATAGTTGAAGGCATTGGTTAAATGATATTATTTCAAAATACATATAGTTAAAAGTGAAAATAAAGAACCAAAACCTGTTGAACATTAACAGGTTAGAAGACTTCAGCAAGGGGAACTGAACACTAATGCCAGAGAGAGAAGAAAACATTGTCAGGAGAGACAATTGTCTTAGAAATCATGGGGTGAATAAAACGTCAAGAAGTAGGGGATGGGCATTAGTAGTAAAAATTCAACATAGAAGTCAAGTAGTGCTAAAATAGGCTATCAAATATGGTGTTCATGAGTTTATTTAAAACTCTAAAGTTTTATCCACAATAAAACAAGAAAGATTAAATAAAGATGTCCAGTGTGACAATTCATTAAAATTTTACTTTTACAAAGAACAAGATATATCATAATTCAAGTAAAAATAGTCCAGAATGATAGTGCCTTGGATAAGCATGATCATTTTAAAAATGTGATTAAGGTCTGTTTCCCAATTCCTGCTGGGGTGGAATCATGGTGATGTTCAACAAACCTAGAGGATGCCTAAATCCTTCCTTCAATCCAATCACTTCTTTTTCCTCTTTGGATCTCCAATGAAGATAAAGGTATCACAGAAAAAAAAAAAAAATAATTTAACATTTTATCTTACAAACTTTTAATGTAGAATATTAGCATGACAAAATGAGCCATACAGAGAATTTACTTTATGTAATACTTCATCTACTGAAATAGCCTCATCATGAACCAGGTGGTGTGATTCGCTCAGACTTTCCCTCCCTAGCAATGAAACTGTTGAAATTGAGTTTGGTATGCAGAAAGTTTACACATCATACACTCACGGTCCAGTGTATTTTGACCCAAAACATGATCAGGAAGAGGACAGCTCTCATGGGGAACACTGAAAATAGTCATACTGGCTGGATGCAATGGCTCACACCTGTTATCCAACACTTTGGGAGGCCCAGACAAGTGGATCACCTAAGGTCAGCAGTTTGAAACCAGCCTGGCCAACATGGTGAAACCCCGCCTCTACTAAAAATACAAAAAATTAGCTGCGTGTGGTGGCACATGCCTGTCATCTCATTACTCAAGAGGCCGAGGTAGGAGAACGGTTTGAACCTGGGAGGTGGAGTTTGCAGTGAGCTGAGATTGTACCATTGCACTCTGGCCTGGACAACAAGAGTGAAACTCTATCTCAAAAAAAAAATAAAGAAAATAAAAAACAAAATAGTTATATTTAGCTATCTAACATCATCTGAAAATGTCACTTATTAGCACAGTAGCCAATAAAATGTTTTAAATTTGGACTAACCCTGATCACCACTCCTCCTCCTCCTCATTTAGTATAGAATAAAAAGAGGGTGGACTTTCTTACTGAGAAAAGGAATTTATTAATGAAACATTGGAAACACTGTTATTTGCCTTTTAATGTTTAGGTGACATATCTAGTTCAAAATGTTGAAAGTAGATTTATTACTTTTAGCCAAAAGTCATTATTGACATTCAAGGTAAGTACACATCTTAGAAGAGCTATAAAATTATCAAAAGCTAAAATTAAAGCTAAATTAAAACATTCTAGGATACATGTTCATTACAAGCAAGAAACAGTGTGTCATGTTTCCAGATATAGAATGAAATCCACTTTGATTTCACAATAGTCATTTATATCCATCTGTTCTAGCCAATTTTGCACATTTACTCATGTTGTTTCTGAAATAAAACTTATAGGTAGAAGAAATTATACATTCCTACATGTAAATTTGAAGTAAATCCTTTTACAATGAAAGTTGTCAAGTTAATTTATCTCATTCTGTGATGTAAGATAGAAAAGTAATTTGCTTTTAAGTTATAATTCTACTCAAATGATTGGGCAATATGGTCAGTTCTTAATTATATAAGAAATGGTAGTATCATTAAAATAATTTTAAATGGATAATATAAAGGTCATTTTAACTTTATGATAGAATACATATTTTAATATTTTTACTCAGATATGAATATATACTTTGAGTAAACCCCATTTAAAATAAAATATTAGCACTGTGATTCATAAAGATCAAGGAATGAAATCAGAAAGGTGAATAATTTTCCCTACTTTCTTATCTGTCAACCAATGCTTCCTTTCCCCTCAAAGCTTTCTATTAAAGGCTTTCCCTCATAACCCAGAATCGGAGCTAGTTGTTTCTTGATATATGAATCTATATTTGACACTCTCTTCTCTTTCTTACCCAGGGACTAACATCGTGCTAAATCTGTTGGACACATGGGTCACAGTACGTGCTGGGCCCAGCAGCCTGTTCTATCTGCTCACAGAAGTATGTGAAGGGTAAAAATATTAGGTTTATTTTTTACCCAAAGTTCATCACTTACTGGGCTGAACTGAGCATTTGATCTGTAGGTTAGATAACAGAGCCTGGCCAAAAATACTCTAACAAATAGGATTAATGTTAATTGGATAAAGCAAAAAGTCTGTTTTCTTCTAGAATATGGATATCACAGAGGGGCTTACCTAATTCATAGCAAGAAGGGGCAGAAAGGCAGATAAAGAGAAGCAGATATATCAAGAGAAAACAACTATCTAGTGTAGGAGTCTTTAAAATTGCTCTGTAAAGTGCCAGATGGTAAAGATTTTAGACTTTGGGGGCTATATAGTATCAATTGCAACTACTCAACTCTGCCAATGTAGCAAAAAAGCAGGCATGAACAATATGTAAACAAATGAGTGGGGCTGTATTCCCATAAAATTTTATTTACAAAAACAGGTGTTAGGACGAATTTGGCCCACAAACCAAAGTTTGCCAATCTCTGTCTTAGAGTACTGCTGTCCATTAGAAATATAATGTGAACCAAATAAGTAATTTGATATATTCTACTAGCCACAATAAAAATTTAAGAGAATCAGGTGAAATTAAATTTGTTAATAAATTTTATTTAACCCAGTATGTCCAACATGCTATCGCTTCAATGTGTTATTAATAAAAAGTGTTGAGAAGTTTTATATTTTTAAAAGTAATAAGTCTTGGACACTAGCATGCATTTTTGTACATTTACTCTCGTTATTTCTGAAATAAAATTCATAGGTAGAATAAAACTTACAGCATCCATCAACTAAGACTAGACACATTTCAAGCGCTGAATAGCCACTGAAGACTAGTGACTATCATATTAAAATATACAGTTCCAGACCATGAATGAGATTACAAGAGTAGTCAGACTCCTGTGAGGTCCAGAGTACTTTCAATTTTTAATTACAGCATCTTTTAAAAGATAGCTCAGGAAGATCTTCTTCCTGGTAGCTCCAAAAGTCTTTGTGTCAATAAATGAATGATTGAATGAACAATGGAATGAGTGCTAACTGGTAAGTGGTTGTATCATCTCCTGCTATATGTATTTTATTTATCTTACTAGTTTCACGATTTTTAGATGAATTTTTTTTAAAAACCGATTTTGTCTTGGATCTGTTTATAATTCTACATCTCCTTTATAAACATATGCAAGATATATACACATATGTATGTCTTACATATATTTATATCACATCTCTTTTTCATATTTCCTTCCAGAGACACTAAAGAACTATTTACTAGCATTGATTGGATTAGTCATTATATTTACTATCTACTTGCAAAAAATGTTTCTGTTGCTTTAAAATAAATAATTGAGCTTTAAAGCAGAATTGTATTCCATACTAGGTAACTAAAACAAAAGAAGATTAAATAACTCAGTGATTCTATAAATTAGCCAAGAAGACCTATATGTAACCAGGTCAGTCCAGTAAAAGAGATAAGAAATTATACTTTCTTCATAGAGGCAGGCTTTCTTGAGCTAAGTCCTGAAGGCTGGATATGTGTTTCTAAGATAGATCAGTTGTTTATGGTGGTAAATAACAAAGCCAGAGTACAGTTAATAAATAGTGACTTTTGATAAAAAAAGAAAATACCAGGGAGAAAGTTGATAGAAAAACATATAGAAAGATAAGTGGCTGTTAACTTACTAATATTCATATTTAAAGTTTTTTCAGATGCTTATCTGAAAAAACTTTAAATATTTACATGCTTTAGTTTCACTTAAAAGAAACATTATCCCAATCAATACCTTTCAATTTTCAATCCACCTTCTCTATAAAGATAGAGAAATTGGAAAAATTCAGTATTTGTTTCAGCAGCGGTAATACTTTCATTATTTGGAACAAAGAAAGTTGCATTTGAATAGTTATGCTGACTCAAGCTCAAAACATTCCCTTATCTTAGAGACTGGAAGATCTTGTAATTTACGATTCTGAATGAAACCTTTATAGATGCAAAATATTTCAAAGTCTATCAAGAATAGAGCATGTTTGCTAAAGAAATGACACCTTTGAAATCTTGAATCTGGCTGACCTTTCCTTTTTTTGGCTTATTCAAGATAAATAGCTACAGAAAATGACTAAGTATTAGGGAAAAAATAGATCCTAAGAACCTTCAGAATTCTGAGGCACTTACAGATGGTAGGTCATTTCCTTTTATTACAAGAATCCCTGCCAACCTTTGATCATTCTGATGATTAGTTCAAACTAATCATGAATGATTCATTAAGTCAGTCTTTAGTTTATTATGAAGTCTAAGCTACATACACCAGGAATATTGAGATAGGAAAGAAACCATTGTGTTTCATTTAACACATTTTGCCAAAAATGTTGGTTAATACCTTGGTTTTCCTTTGTGTACCACAGCATAAACAAACAAACTTCAGTGAAAAAATGTTTTAAATTTTCATACAGCATTCACAATTACTAATTCGAATATTGTGCATTTGTCTCATTTGATCTTCCAAAATATATGTTTGTCATGATCATTAATTTTTGTCAGGTGAAACCGACTCATAAATAAATTAGAATAGGAAAATTCAAGTGCTAAAAATATGTGCTAATCCAAATCCTGGCTGGACTGTCAAAGCAATATAAATTATTTGTTAAGACTTACTACATGCTCAGGTATCCCCATAGCATATAGTGCCACTTAACCTTAAATACACCCTGTAAGTTAGATTTTCTTTCTTTTTGCTAGGCAAATAGAGAAACTGGGTTGTAGAAAGTTTACATTACTTGCCCACGTTTGCAGTAAATGGTAGATCTGGAATTCATTTATTTGTTCAATCAATAAGTGTTTATTGAGTTCCTTTTTCTGAGCTTGGCACTTTTGTAAAGAATATAGCAATGAATAAACCAGACAAAGCCCTTGTTCTTATAGAGGATACTAGATACAGACAGAGAAAGTAAATTTTTTAAAATGCAGATAAGTCTGTTACTAGCAATATGGGTGTTGTAAGGTGAGAAATTCACCTACATGAAGAGGTTAAGGGTAAAGGGCTCAGCTGATCTACAAGTTCTATACACTAAAGTCATTCATGATTGGCCTCTCTGTTAAAAATGACACTGAGCAGAAACGTTAAGAAAGCAAGAGGATGGGCGTTCCAGAATGGAGACAGTAAAAGGATTTAGTGGTGAACCATGTTGGTGAGTTCAGGGAACACCAAAGAGGCCAACTTACTTTTAGGCAATTAGAGAGTGATCAGAGATGATATTAAGAAAGTAGCTGGGACAAGACCTGAAATGGTCTTAAATATCGTAAGTAGATTTTAGATTGAATCCTCCGTAGAAACTGCAACCATTAGAGGCTTTTTAACAGAGGAGTGACTTGATCAAATCTTTTGTTAATAAAAAGGTCACTCTTGCTACTTTGGAGAAAAGAGGAAGATGGAGATGTAGGGGTCCAGAAATTGAAATATATAGTAATGTACATTGGTACAGTTGGATAGAAGTCCAAAGTGTGAGGATGGTTCTGATTTTGAAAGTAGCACCAATATCATTTGCTGACTTATCAGGAGATGAGGTATATGAGACAATTTTGAGAAACCTCAGCATGTACATGATATTATAATGTGATTTCATTAACTCATTTTAGAGGGTGAGTTCAGGCAAGTAAAAATATCTTTCTGTCCTTCTTGGACTGAGGACTAAGCACTCTACATTCAGAGGTCAAGAAGATAAAAAGCACCAATAATGAAGATTGAGGAGGACTCTGCAGTGAAGTAGTGAAGGAACACAGAGTGGTGTTTTGGAAACCATGTAAAAAAAGTATTTTGGAAGAAATATGTTCTGGATATTTATTGTAAAACTGAGATGTGATTAGAATACTGTTATTATATATTATAAAATTAGAAACAGGCAAAATATAAGATATATAATTTCATTTCAAAAACATAGGAAGAACTTTTCATATGTGACATTAACAGATACAGTTAAGCACTTTTTTATTATCTTAACTTCCTGCCGAGTTTGTGTTAAAATGACAGGTTTGCTTTTATTTGTTTGTTGTTGTTTTTTATTTTATTATATATATGCATAAAAATACATAATACCTATAACAATAAAAATACACAAATATATAATATATAAATATATAATATATATATATATATACATAGTCACAGTGTTGCTAAAAGACTCATTTCTATTATACTAAAAATAACTAGAGGTATTAAATTAGTATTTATGCAGAGGGGAATAAAAAGAGAAAACCCCGAGTGTTTTGACATCCAGTTCTTTTAGTACCCAATTTGGTGCAACAGGGAATAGAGGTACATGTTCACAAATGTGTTTCAGTGACATTTATTTAGACAAAAACTTAGAAAACTAAAGTGAAATGTCAGCGCTGAAAGTTAAATCACCAATAATGTGAGGAACCTAATACAATTTATTTAGCACTAAACTAAGAAATAATTGGCAAAAAAATTACCTAGACAAATGTGACTCGTCTTAATCTAAAACACACACATAACACATACACACACACACACACACACACACACACACAATCTCATGCAAGTTTTAACACAAATCTTCAAGATAAAAAGAAAGTCTCACCTATTCCTTTAAATTTCCTCTGATAATTGATGTGGTAAGAAAACGAAAGAAAGAAAAATGGGAAGAAAACTTACTTTATAAAAATGTGTCCACTCATTATCTCCATTTAATCAATGTAATATAATTTCAGAGGTAAAACAAGGCTGACAGTATTTGAACCATTTATTATCAGTATCATGGACAGTAAGGGACAGAAGTGACATTAAAATCTAGGCCAATTTAATTTCAAATACTTAGTTTTGTTTTATTGGTAATTGTATTTTTTTTAAGTATGAGAACCTTGTTTCAATGTTAACAATTTGCTCATAATTTTTAAACTTCAGTTATCTTTCGGTTTTCATTTGAATTTTCAGTTCTATTGTGAGAATTCCCGGGCCTCTTAGATTTCCCAAACACACTGGTGGCAAAAGTTGGCTTGATCAACCACCTTCTCCTTCACTAAATAACACTCACTGATAACATGGAGCTCTTACTTGTGCCAGGTATCATTCTAAGTAACTTAATACAGAAATCAATTTAATCCTGTCGACAAAGCTCATATTAGTTCGCATCTATTATTATCTGTATCCCATATAAAAAGCCACAGAGCAGTTAAATACTCACCCAAAATCGTGTGTCTAAGTGACAGCACTGACTGAACCCCAGCTCTTCACCATTGTGCCACATTATCTCACTTTAAGCAATAACTAAAAGTTCATAAACGTTTCTATATGTGTAACACTCATATTGAAACTTCATTATATACTACAGTTTATCTTCATTTTTAGAAAAAATAATATTCAAGAAAATTACTATGTCTCAATATGTTGTCCAGGCTGGACTTGACATCCTGGCCCTAAACAATCCCCGTCCTCAGCCTCCCAAGTAGCTGGAATTACAGGTGTGAGCCAACACA
The DNA here is from genome assembly GCA_004027715.1 of Plecturocebus donacophilus. Classification (NCBI taxonomy): domain Eukaryota; kingdom Metazoa; phylum Chordata; class Mammalia; order Primates; family Pitheciidae; genus Plecturocebus; species Plecturocebus donacophilus. Next base: position 31,973 of record PVKP010018742.1, on the reverse strand, counting down.
CCTGCTTTACTGGAATCAGTTTTATTTCTGAACGGCTATTTTTTGTCTTCTCTCCCTAAATAAGCTATGAACTTCTACAAAGTAGATGCCACAACTTAAACTTTGCTTTTATATACTCTTCAACTATAATTACTTGAATGTTATGTTTATAATGAAGTTAATACCAACTGCAAAAAGGAAATGGAATTATTTTGATATTCCAGTTGGTTTTCTCCTGGTAAAATTCAAATCATATAATGAAACTTTAAAATTATATTTTTGCAACAAACAAAGAATTCTATGGTATTAAAATGAATGATCTAAATATTTTAAAAAGTAATTCATAAGAATTATAATTTTCCAACTTTGATAATATGCTCAAAACTGAAATAGAAATTATCTTAGGAAAGTATACCAAAAAATTACCAAAACATCTCAAGGAAAAAAAATGAAACCATGCAATTGTCTGATTGCTGAATAGACAGTCAGCCAGATTTTCTCACTTAAAATTTTCTCATTTTTTTCATATTAACAGAAGAACTTAGTTTTATCTCCCAAAAGTCATTATTTTGTTTTTTATTTCACTGTGTGCAATAAAACAGAATAATTGCATTTTTAATTTCACTATGTACTATGTATGTATGCTTCACTTGTTCAATCATTGTAAGTATACATTTATTTAAAGTATATGATCCTACAAATTGTAGAGTTTATTGGCTGGTTTATCTACCAAAGGTTCCATTTTGCATACTAAAAAAGTTTATAGAGTTCAGTAGAACCTCCTGGGCCATGGGGACTATATTCTTAATCTTTACATTCTTCATTATTAATGACAGTACCTGATAGACTATTTAATAGTAAACATTTAGTATAAACATTGTTGAATTAATGACTAAATAACTGAATGACTAAGAATATATAATGAATTGAGTAAAAGACTGCCACTTATCATCTTTGTAACTTTTCAAATTATAGGTACTCTAAAAGTATATGTTAAATGACTCTATCAAGAAATTCTGAAAGAAAGGATTTTTTTTATTGCATTTTAGGTTTTGGGGTACATGTGAAGAACATGCAAGATTGTTGCATAGGTACACACATGGCAGTGTGATTTGCTGCCTTCCTCCCCAACACCTATGAAAGGAAGTTTTAAATAATTTAGGTACTTGCTTGTTTGTTTATTTAAAGAGATGGAACCAGATAAAGTCTTACTTAACATTCTGACTTGTTTAACAACTTTGCAAACCACTTCTGTTGTTCAAGTCACGTATCTTTGTCTATGGGTTTTCAAGGGATTCTTCTGAGAATCAAATAAATTATGTTCAACACATAAGTGTTATTTGTGTCATTAACATATTCACATTTGCAGAGAAAATTAATTCATTATTTTTCGCGAGAGACATTTGACAGATACTGAATCAAACTGGATTCTGCTTAATTAGAGAAACTTTTAAGCAGCCATTTTTACACTGCTTTTCTTTTTCACCTTCTGCAGTATTTCTCCATGATCTGCAAAGCTTAAGGACACTGCTGACCAAGACACCAAGTTGAGATTTGATGATAGTGCTAGGAACACACTAACCTTAAGGATTTTCTGAAATGATAGTCTCAGTGACAGCATTCTCACAAGACAGCATTTTTGGCACATGATTCCATTTCTAAAACACTCAGACTCTTGCTATGTCCCAGCCTCAACAGTATCAACAGGAAATAATTCACCTCACCATAATCATTATAATCACAATATTCATTACGCTCTTTAAAAAAAATTTAACTGTTGCTGCTGTGTCTATTATTTTTGTTTTGTCAGTTATATTCCAATAACTTTATTGGGATAAGACATTTCTTTTATTATAGAAGGTATGTCACTATGCTGCCTAGGCTGGTCTCAAACTCTTGGTCTCAAGCAATCCTTCTACCTTGGCCTTCCAAAGTGCTAGGATTACAGGCATGAGCCACTGTGCCCAGCATATTTTTATTTCAAACAAATAAAGATAAGTGTACAGTTTTATGTTTTATAAATTTTAAAGTATATATTAAAGTATCACCAATATCAAGAAAATAAAACACATCTATCACTGCTCCAATTTTCCCTTTGTATTCTCTTCCTCCCATTTCTTCCTAACCCTCCTCCCACAGAAACCACTGATCTGCTTCCTGCAACTACAATTAGTTTATGTTTTCCAGGATCTTGAAGAAATGGAATAATACCATATATATTCTTTTTGTCTGGCTTTTTTCACTCAACATTATTATTTTCAGGTTCACTCATGTTGTGTATATCAATAGTTCATTCCTTCTTATTACTGAATAGTACATCATTGTATGGATATATCACCTTTATTTATTCATTGATCTTTTGATAGACATTTAAGTTGTTTTTGTCATTGGTCATTACAAATAAAGCTGATGTAAACATTCATGTACAAGTCTTTTATATTGGACATATACTTCCATTTCTCTTGGATAAATACCTAGAAGTGAAATGCCTGTATAATATGGTATATGTATGTTTATTTTTTTAAGAAACTGCCAAACTGTTTCCAAAGTGGTTGCACCATATATATTTTCACCAGTAGCGTGTGAGGCAGTCTTTCTACATCGCCAAAACGTGATATGGTCAATCTCTATAATTTTATGCATTCTACATGTGTGTAGTGGTATATCATTGTAGTTTTAATTTCTGTTTCCCAATGACAAATAATACTGAGCATTTTCTCTGGCATCTGGTAATTTCCCCACATGCATGTGCTAATCACACATGAATACTTGAGGGACACAAATCGAAACCATATTTTTCTCTCTGCAACTCTCTCCTTTCTAGTGCTTTGCCCTGTTAACTCTAATCTTCCACAACTCTGTTTTGTCTAATCAGCTCAGAAAATCCACTGTATTTCTCTTGAGTGTTCCTGGCCCTGCAGCCTGGAAACTCTCTCAGGGCGATAAACTAGGGCAATTTTAGACAAGTTCTTCTAGGTGGTCTTATGGTCCACTGCTTACATATCTATTAGACTCTGTCTGACAACGGGATTGGCATTGTTATGTGTACTTGTTCCCTTTCACTATGAGCATTTGATTTAGACAAAGACTCACATGGCTGATAACAACTTATCTCAATCTCTATTTTTTATTCTTATTTTTATGTTTATAATTTTGTGAAAAATAAAAATAATAATATTTGTCTCATAGTGGAATGAACTTTAAATTTGATAATATATATAAAGTGCTTTGCATAGTGACTAGAACTTAGTTAACAATTAGCATATATTTTAATATATTATCATCAACGGCCCATGCCCAGGTACTATTAATGGCAGGTTGGATGTCTCAGATTGAGGAATGAAGGAAGATGAGCAGGTGAACATGTGGAATCAAAATAAGGAGAGTTGGATTTATCCATATGTAGGTTAGGAATGGTTTAGACTCCTCCTTTAAGCATAAGTTATTAGGCAATGTTGCAAGAAGCAAACATTTTTATTTCAATCAGAAACAGTAGTAATAAGAGGTAAGTAGATTTCAATTCTAGAATTTTATGAATTTAATCAGATGTGATGTTATCAAATATACCAATATACAATAACAGCAGTGATTCTCCTTTAGATGTACTTGTGCAAATTCACATTAAATGGTATTAGATACAGATGTGGATAGATAATAGGTGATCTATACATTTTTGCTTAAGAAAACATTCCAACTAAGGCTGATAATTAATATATTTGCAAATTAAGTTAGAATAATAGATAACAGTATATCTAGAATAGCAACATTCTGATCTAGACTAGTTCAGTATTTAGGAATCTTCAAGAGAATCATTACATTTCCCTCTAACTCAGGGTAACTCCTTGTGTTGAACTTGTATATTTTTTGATAAATAAAGAGGTACCTGAAGTTACTGTTTAACTCAATTGATATTTGCATATATGTTTGTGTCAGTAAATGGACAACCAAAAAAGCAGAACTGATAGGAGGTATGTAAGAGATTTGTTGCAAATAATTGCCTTCCAAATTGTGGGGCTGGGTAGACAAGTCTCAAATCTGTAGGACAAGCTGTCAAAAAGGGGATGCTGAAACTCAGCCCAGGCTGAAGCCGCTATCCACAGGTGGCATTTCTTCTTCAGGTAACACTCATCTCTGATTTTAAGGTTCATCAGCCAATTGATTCAGACTCATCCAGATTATTTAAGACAATCTCCCTTACTAAATGTCAATTTTTATGAACATTAATTCAATTTACAAAATACCTTTCACAGCAATACCTAGATTTATGTTTGCAAGACTAACTGGACGCTGTACCCTAGCCAAGGTAACACATCTAAAAGACCTGTTAGCAGACATGAAACTAGAAAGCTAAGGATTTTGTTAGTCCTGTATGCACCTGAGCTCAGACATTCATAAATCATTTACCCCTAAGGTAAAATGAAATAAATGGAATTGTAAATAGTGACTCTGAGGAGTCACTGTTAGTAACTAAAGAAAGAGTTATGATCTAATTGCTAAAAGGCTAAAGGTCATTTTTGATTTATTTTCCCTCTGATTTTGTAAGAACAAAGCGATAATGGAAATTTGGCTTCTCTTAATGCAATGCTATTATTCAAATATCACTCTCCAGTAACTTATTCATTAACTGTGGGAGAAAAATAATTTAAGAGTCCTCATATTGTATACCACATGCATCAAAGATCAGTTCACCTCATGGCTACCAATTAGGACAGGCAATTGTCTAGTAGTAATTGGAAAAACCTTAGAAGGTACATAAAATAATAGAGCTGTAAAGTACTGTTCTATAGCAGCGATGTGGATTACTGCTATAGGAATAGAGAAATATAAAAAGTATCTTAGAAATGCATAGAATGGAAATGAGAACTGTATTTACAGAAAACTTTTTCCCCAATCTGAATATATAAATTATATTAAGAGAAAACGTTTAGTAATATCACCATGGAGCCCGAGATATGAGACTGTGATTACAAAATTAAATCTCTTGAGTTTGTTTTGCTTTTTCACATAAACTCTTCACTTATTAAATCTGATTGTTACAGCACCCCAATCCACCACTTTCAGCCTAGATTTTTTACCCTGTGGTATTTAGACATGTAGCATATCCCTGAATATGCTTCAGAAGTGATTCTGAAAGAATATTTCAATTTTGTATATGTGCATATCTGTGTAGCTATTCTGGGACAAGGGTTTACCATTTTCTTTTGATTCTCAAATATTCCATTATCCTAAAATGATTAAGATGAACTCTGGGCTTTTATACTTATAGCTGGGCAGTTGTAATTAGAATCCAAATACTGAAGTTCAAAGTCCCTGTGTCATAGGGTGTGTTTTCATGTCTCTGAACTTTACTTCTTCATCTACAAAATTAGGATTAAAATATTTTCTTGAAAAGGCTTCATTATGAATAATAAATGAGATGATAAATAAATGAAGTATGTAGATTTCAAAGTGTTTTGCATAAGTTAGTTTTACTGGTATCTTTTTAAGAGTGAAAAAGCAGGGTCTTCTCTCTAAGAACTCCTTCTAACAGCCCGGAAATACTACACAGCCGCCTTGAGAATCAGTTAATATTGATGCCCTGCTTGTTTGAATGTAGGCTGTGCTTCAGTTTTAAAAGAGGCTGCTTACATTTTCCCTTAGCAGGGATAAAGAAATACCTGAGTTAAAATGTAAGTACCCTCTGATTATAACTTCCGAAGTTTCATATGCTTTTCTAAAGTTTTAAAATGTTTCTACAATTTTAATTATTTTGTTTCTAGAGTTTCCTTCCTTTTATTACCTCATCATTAGTCAATATCGTAGAAATAACTTAGAACTGCACTGTCTGACCAGCTTCATTCATGGCCATGAATGAGGTCACATTCAGGAACATATTTTCCCCAAAGAGTATAACTATAATCTCTCAGTTCTACCTTTAAAAATAATCTCTCTGCTGGCATACTGCCAGGAGACCCCAGGGAGATTCCCACAATCAGCAATTCCATCCAGAAAAACCAACTGTTCTACCCTTCCCTGCTGAGCCACACCCTGAGCCACGTTTGCCACTTTTATGCTGCTGCTTTTCAGTCTCCCTGCCGTGATGCAGCAATTTGGGCCTTGCCTGGGCCATCCACAGGCCTCCGGTGCCAACAACACTGCCACTGCTGTGGTTGATCTTTATTGCTCTATTCTGGGATGGACCTCTGTCAAACCTTGGGGACTTGTGCTTCCAATCTGCTGGAGCCATCACACTTCACACTTTTCTGTGAAGTAAAATGGGAAACAACACACTTCCTTCTCTTATGATGGTCCAGCAGAAGGGCTCCTTTAGCCTCACAGTGCTGCAAAATTTAATGAAGCATCTCTTTGCATTTTACCTACAGCCTATTGTTCCCCAGGGTACAGAAGTATCCACCAGTACAGATTCAGGAAACAGACACCATGTTGTAACTTCAAATACCACTTTTGAGTGTCAATTTCTTAGACTTGCATAATGAGACAGAATCAGTTAGATTTAAATAAATTAGGTATAGACATAAATCTATATTTGGATATAGCTACATAAGGTAGTTATAGCTATACATATAGATATGTTTGTGTGTGTGTGTGTGTGTGTGTGTGTGTGTGTGTGTGTATCTGGGTAATGGTTGGGGAATGTTAAGGAATGTGTGATACTTGACTCCACCCACCAAACATACCCATATTTGTCTCCAACATAGCTGGGACTTGCTGTAGCACAAATGTAGATGATGGATAGATGATAGATAGATAGATAGATAGATAGATAGATAGATAGATAGATAGATGATAGATTAGATGGATACAGATAGACATTTATAGATGTAGATGATTGATAGATAATAGATAGTTTAGATAGATAAAAATTTTAAAAAATCAAGGCCTAAATTGTTTTTCATAGCTCAAAAATGAGAGAGAGATGAGAAGAACTTGAGTATAGAGTCAAAAATTTCCATAGACCATGGGTCCTGAGAATAGCACAGCTCTGTTGTGGTTCTGAAAAATGAATCAAACTCAAGAAGCAAAAAAAAAAAAAAAATTCTAAAGTCTCACTTTGTTGTTCAACAGTTATTTATTGACCTAGTATCACTGGTTTGTATTATTAGCTGGAAACACCTCTCTATAACTTCTCACTTCAGACTATTAGAGAAAAATGCATGTGCTTGTCTATCACAAACACACTCAGACTATGTCTATTACACTCATTTTGGACCATATGAATTCCCACACCCATGAGTAAATAATTATAAACTTTAAATCAAATTGAGATGGCAATGTGAAGTTGTTATATTTTTTCACCATAATTTTATAGATTCCGAATTGATGCTCCTTTTTAATGACCAATTTATGAATTAGATGAAAATAATATAATGGAAAGGATAAGTACTATATGGGTAGAGGCTATGATAATGTCACAAAGTTTGATCACCAAAAATACCCTAAAAGCAATGTAAGTATAACCTCTCACCAACACAAAACAAGAAACAACAAAAGACCTCTCTTAAACTGCCTAAAATGTCCACCACTTTTCTCCTCTGAAGGTAGCCCATATTTTTAAACAGTCTACTTGACATATCTCAATCCTGCAGCTCTTTAATTTTTCCTCCTGAAGCCACACATATTGAGTCTACTCCTTTGTCCACATGATAGCCTTTCAAATCCTTGAAGACAGATATCCTGGGCCTCCAGAATGTTATCTTCTCTGTCAGCTGTTTCAGAGAGCCTCAACAGTATCATCACATCTATGAAGATGCACTCAAGTTTGTCAATAAAACTCTCAAAGAGAGTGATTTAGACTTATGGATCTACTACTGTGAGTCCTTGAGGGCACACACTGTGTATGTTCATCTCTGTAGGCCCAACACATCTGACCACTAATAAGCAATGAACACATTTGCTGGATGAACACTTGAATAAAAAAAAGCCACTTTCAAAATGTCCTTCCAAAAAAAAATGTACTTCTACTATAAATTATGTTTAGTCATTTACTTTACTATATATTAACATTTTGTCATCCAGGTTTGGTTACTAAAGAAGTGTTAAGGCAAATGACAAGCAGAAATGTGAGTGGAGTTAGTTTCTTGGGAATAAAACTTATGAAATTTAATATGTGAGTTTTAATGTTTACCTGTCTGTGGCACTGGGTGGTGTTTTTGCTAGATGTGAAATGGCTTGTTTTCTAATGAAGCTTTTGGTGGATTTTGTTTTTCAAGCATTGCAGGGATTTTACCAAGTGAGACCTACGTTGGCATTAGAATTTATAATAGATACTGAAAATTAGGACAACAGAACAAAATAAAGAAAGAAAGAGCCACTGCCTCTCCTCAGTCCCAGTCCCTCAACAAGGACTCCAGGTGGGTGGGAAATTTACCCTAGATAGAGAGACACAAACCATCTGGGATTTACCCTGGGAAACGTGTTGATTCGCAGCATGGAAAGATGATTTGGGTGAATACTTGATAGAGACACTCCAATTTTCTCAAGCCTCAGGGGGACTTGTTACAAATACCTTGAGAGAGGCGGCTGTAAGAAACTGAGAGGGTGGATCTAATAGATTCCTTCTAGTATGTGCCAGGGAGCAATACACAAAACTGAGAGAATGGGAAAACTCAGCAGGAACCCCAATAACTTTTAACACAAGTGGGCCAAAACTTCTCTCCCTTTCTTCCAAAAGCAGGCTGTGCTGCATTGTACATAATTTTAAGGGACATTTGTGCTAATGATCTTGGTGGGAATAGCAATAGTCATGTTATCGCCTGGTGGCCAAGTAAATGATGGGTCACAAAGTAGATCATCAGAAAACAGCAAAGATAAGCAAACGAAGGCTAAATTGGAGGATGTGTTCATGGTCTTCTAGGGACTTATGCAAGCATTTCAGGACTAGAAAAACTTGGAGGATTCCCCAGTGATTTACCAGGATAGAAACTCAGAGGTAAAGGCCTGTTCTAGTTTACATTGGTGCTTCTAGGCATGGATTGTGCTGGAGTTGCCTATGTATACAAGATTACACAAGTAACAATAGATTATAGAGAGAGAGTTCAATGAAATAGAAAGTACAGTAGTGAGCCCTATTTGTTTAGGAATTATATCTCTGATAAAGGATGTTAAACAAATATTAAAGAAAGAAAACATGGTTCACTGAAGAGTATAGGGGTAATGCGTTAATAAGTTACAATGAAAAATATTCAACTTCTACATTAAATTTGCTATATCTCACAATGGAAAGCAAGAAGAGCATCATGCAATAAATATTTATTGAGCAATTACTAAATGCCAAAGTGTTCAGCAAGCTTAGGGAACAGCAATGAACAGAGTTCATAAAATCCTCCCTTGAGGAGTTTACATTCTAGTAGGGAGAAGCAACCAATAAGGAAGTAAACAAGCAAAATCTATAATATGTAAGGGATGAATACATGCTGAGAATAATGATAGTGCAAGTAAGGAGAACAGATATTTTGTATGTACAGGGTGGTCAGGAAATACCTTTGATTTTGAGATTTGAAGAAAATGTAAAAGTAAACCTTGGTATGTATTAGTCTGTTTTCATGCTGCTGATAAGACATACCAAGACTAGGAAGAAAAAGAAGTTTAATGGACTTACAGTTCAATGTGGCTGGGGTGACCTCAAAATCATAGCAGTAAACAGGGAGGAGCAAGTCACATCTTACATGGATGGCTGGAGGCAAATAGCTTGTGCAGGGAAATTCCTTCTTATAAAACCATCAGGTGTTGTGGGACTTATTCACTGTCATAAGAACAGCAGGGAAAATACCTGCCCCCATGATTCAATTACCTCCCACCAGGGCCCTCCCATAGCATGTGGGAATTCAAGATGAGATTTGGGTAGGGACACAGCCAAACCATATCATCTGGGTTAGAGCATTTCAGGAAGAAGAAAAAGCAAAAGACTCACATTGGAGCATTTTTATATTGTTTTATGAATAGCAAAGATGCCACCTCAGCTGGAATAGATGGATGCAGGAGCAGACCAGTAAGAAATGCAGTCAGTGATGTATGAGTGGGTGGGATAAAAAGCATGTAGCCCCTGCAGGCCCTGTAAGGATTTTGGGGATTACTCTGATTGGGTAGTGTAAACACTGAGGTTGTAAGACTGAGGAGTAGACACTAAGGAAGAAGAGAAAGTGGGTGTCTTATAAATCAAATGGAGCAAATGTTTCAAGGAGAGGCTTAAATGTACAAATATAGTCAGAGGAAAAACTCACATAAAATAGTTGAATGTGTTTCTTAATTCTGTGGGGGGAAATGATAACTTTCTTAACCTTGAAGTGATAGAATAAATCATCTACTTAGTTTTGATGGCACAACAATTTGAAACTTCTAGGGAGGTCATTAAAATAAAATGTAAAAAAAATAGTTACATCAAATACAACAAAAAAGTCATAAATAATAACATACAAATTATTAGTTCAGAAAAGGAGAAATAAATTGAGACCCAATAATAGATGAGTAATATAAGTTAACAAGAAATGTGAACCCAGCTAAAATGAATTGAAATCTACTTGTGATTTCTACATACTGGAGATAAAAAGACAATGAAGAAAGCTCTTATTCTGGAGCAGGTAACTTTATAATGATTTAGAGATTTCAGCTCAGGGAATATTTTCAGATTTTCTACAATGTGCCATGTATTACATTAGATGATGAGGATAAAGAAACAAGCAGAAAAAACTGTATATAAACAACTAATTTTTCACAAACACATAAAAAATACTGTAACTCACTAATTCAAAAGTTGAGCTAAGTCTAAATGTCTTTTTTTCCTACAAAATTAACAATTTAAAAGATGACCACACCTATTTCTGAAATAAAAATAGGTATGCGAAGTAAGTATGTGAATAAATGTGTGAAATAGGTGTGTGAAATTATAAATATGCTTTCCAGAATCATGGTTTACTAAATTCATCTACTGGTCACTAGCTGTATAGTACTGGGTGAGAATTTAACCTCTCTGTTTTTAATTTTCCTTATGTGTAAATTGGGATAGTAATAGCATCTATATCTTGTTTTGCTGTGAGTATTACAATAAGTTAATTTAAAGTGTCTGCACACAGTGGACACTTAAATATTACCTACTGTTAATATCATTACAACAATGTAAAATTAAAACAATTTAAATTTTCTATTACAAGGGCTATGCTGATTAAAAATGGTAAAATAATTCATTAAAATTATATGTATAATAGAAAATGGGGAAATTTCTACCTATTCATTCATCCATCCATCTAGACACCCATATGTACATACGTATAGCTTTTATATGACAGATACTGTTAAAATATTTCTATCATAAGCTTTCCTTAAGTAAAAGAGCCTGGATTTCTATTTTCAACCCTCCAGCCTTTCTAGACTATAGCATGACTTTGTATAGAATGCAAGTAAAATGGAAAGAGATATTTCTCTATATAGAAAGACGGTAGAAATTTAGGTGCTGTCACCTGAATCCAACTAGCATGAGAAACAGGTGTGAGAAACCAGGAAGCATACAAGAGTGATGGGTCAGAGTGAGAGGTCCAAGGAGATGCTAGTAAGCTGATACCAAAGAAAGAAAATGGAAAACAATATTTCACCTCAGAGGAGGATACAGTTGATGAAAGTTTAGATAGCAATAGCTAACTCTTTGATGTTGTTTTATATCTTGTTTTGTGCTATGCAGAGTGTATATCCCACAGCCTTCATCCCTGCTTCTAATCAACACAGCTCTGTATTAGTGCTGCATAATGTAGGGTAATGGGAGATGGGCATTGGATCCACGCTTGGATCAATATGGCACAGAGGGGAATGTAATGGGGGAGGCAAAATATAAGAGGCTTCAGATTTGACCTGTTACGGGGAATTGGAGTAAATACCAAACATTACATAATTTGCAGAACCTCTGAGAAGAAACTGAAAGTACTACTTTTTGGAGAGTATGCTTAAGCTATTTTATAATAATTAAGGCATAGAGTCTTCCTGTATGCCTGGAAGACTGAGGGAAAGGGGACATTCACAAATATCCAGTTACATGCAGATGAGCATATGTAGAGGAAACATTCCTAACTTTGGAGGTGAGATGAGGAGTCTTGAGAAGTGTGTCTGAAGACACGGCGACATTGAAATACTTTGGAAAATATTTAGGAATTACTCTGAGGAAAAAATAGTGTATTTATGCCATGGAAATAACATGAACAAAGACCCAGAAATATGAGAGAGCATAAAGGATTTTTGTAGGCTATTCTTTATCTAAATAGCTTGTCATAACATCATTCTGATTTGTTTTATGGGAAAATTAGAATCCAAGAATATTATTATTAAAACTTTGTAAATTTAAGTCCCATAGAGAAAAAGACTTGGAAAAAATGTTCCTGGAAGTGTGAGGTTACGTTATTTCTGTATTATTTCCATGCCAAATTGAAAGACTGTAGGCAGTTTCTTTTACACTATACTCTATGCTTTTTCTCAAGTAATAAGTAGATTTGAGAGCTAAAATCACTGGCTTTAGACTTGGTTTTACAAACATATTTTCACATGTTTAAGCTTCTTTGGTTGTAAAGCATTAGTCTGCTGCTGATCAATGTAATGCACAGATAAAATAAACAAATATTTTATGAGAAAAAATATTTGTAGGTAATCTCTTATTTTTATTTGTGAAACAATAAACAAGAGGAAACTTAACTGGAAAGGAATAGGTAAAAGGAAACCTGTTAAGCACCTCAGGCACTCTAAATATCTTAGCATACTGAATACTCCTCACAGTGTTTGTTGATTATTATTTTCATTTTTCTTAAAGAAGCAGATCACTTAAGTTTTGAAAATCTTGAGTAATTTTCTGAAGCAATCTCAGAATCAATTTGTCCAAGTTTATCGAAAGTATAGGTCTTTTCTGCTTTAATGTTGTTTCATTTGTTCTGCAGATATTTCTTGAATGATGTAATGTGTCATGCACAGTGTAAAGCAATGGAGAGTTCACAGAAAAATAAAGAGACCCAGATCCAGCATACCCTCACCAAACTTATAATCTATGCTTTTCAATAAAAATAATATATAAGAGAGTGCATACTGCATGATTCCATTTGTGTATCAAAGGTAGGCAAAATCATTCTCCAGAGTTGGAAGTCAGGTTCGTGGTTACTCTTGTGTTGTGGGGGATAGTGATAGGAGAGTGAAGAGAGCTTTCCTATACTTCCACACATTTGTAACTAGAAAAAATGTTGTAAATATATACTTTTAAATATTTAAAAACATTCTTTTAAAATATTTACTTCTAAAAAACATACGAAGCAAACCTAGAACACTAGTCTGGAAGGCAGACAAATGGGAGACATCTCCCTGTTTTTTACTGCTTGATACATCATTGTGTTCAAACTATAAGATCTGAAGGGATTCGGGAAAAGAGACATCAGTGTATAGAGGCTTTGTGTTCCAGAAAAAAAGTTTAAGCTTTGCTTGAAGGAGTCTCATTTTAAGGAAAGGAGTGATGGGAAGGATAGGTATCTGTGTACAATTTTATTCATTAACATGCAGAGTTGTTCAAACTTAAGAATACTGTGACTATTTTAGGGTAGCATGGAATTCTATCTTGGTTTACTTTGCAAATAAATTTTAATTTTTGAAATACGAATCCACTTGTGAATACAGTTGTAATAGACTATGTTTGCCAAAGATAGCCACATCAATATCTTTCCCATTCCATGTGATTTTCTTATAATGGAATATTAACGCTCCTTCACTGAGAGGTACAGTCTGTGTTTTTTTTTCTTGAACCTGGGTGGGCATTTGTAACTGCCTTGGCCAACAGAATGTAGAGGAAATAACATTTTCTGACTTCTAATGCTGAATCACAAAAGGCAATATGAAATCTGTCTGTTATTCTCTTTCTTAGGACATATGCCTCTAAAATCTTGTCACTGTGTTCTAAGAGAAACCGAGGCCACATGAAAAGGCTGCCTGAATTTATCTCAACCAACAGCCATAGCTAGGTCCCCAGCTGAAAGGCTATACCAACCTCCACATGAGTAAAAAAACCTTCAGATGATTCCATCACCCAGTTTTTGAATCTTCTGCCTGCGATATCAGACAATATGGAGCAGAAACAATCTATCCTTTCTGTAACCTGTCTTAGTTCCTGACCTATGGCAACCATACAAAATAATACACAATATTGCTGTATAAGCTATTAAGTTCCAGGGTAATTTGTTACATAACCAGAGTAACCAGAATCATATATTTAGATATTTACAACAAGTATTCATTTGAACTAATCAACAAATCCAGGTACATATTTGCAATCTACATATAATTTTATTATAATCATATTTACATAAAGCTTGTGATAGTCACACTATTTTCTCATTTAAAGGAATATGATACAGTAAATAGAAGATCTAGTTCTGAAGTCTGACTTATCTGGATTTAGATCTCAATTTGCCATGGACTTAGAAGAATTAATTAAGCATTATGTGTTTGTTTTCTCAACTATGTATCTTACAATGGGGATAACAACAGTGCCAACTAAGAGTGCTATAATAAAGATAAGGGAGAAACAACATATAAAGTACTGACAACTTGACTGGAACACAATAATGATTTGTTAACTCACTAAATGTTAGGTGCTCATATTATTCTTTTATTTGCTCAACAATACTGTAAAATTAAGTGCTAATTTTATTCACACTTAATAATATTAAAGAAAGCTCACAGAAATTCACACTTAATAATATTATTCACAATAATATTAACGAAAGCTCACAGAAATTAAATGTTTTACTCAAAGACAGGCAGCTAATAGGTAACAACATTGAGAGTGAAACCTGAGTCTTCTGACTCAAGATCCTATTTTATTTTACTTTATTATTTAATATTTTTTAAACGTTTAGTTTCAGGAATACATGCTCAGGTTTGTTTTAGAGGTAAGTTGCATGTCATGGAGGTTTTGCATACAGATTATTTTATTACCTAAGTAATAAGCATAGTACCCTATAGGTAGTTTTTCTGATCTTTTCCCTCCTCCCAATCTCCACCCTCAAGCTTTGTGTTCATGTATTCTTGTTTAGCTCCCACTTATAAGCGAGAACATGCAGTGTTTGACTCTCTGTTCCTATGTTACTTTGCAAGGATAACGGCCTCCACTCTATCCATGTTGTTGCAAAGACATGATCTCATTCATTTTTTATGGCTGCCTAATATTCTACATTTTCTTTATCCAGTCTACCATTGATTGGCATTTATGCTGATTTCATGTCTTTGCTATTGCGAATAGTGCTTCAGTGAACACATGAGTGCGTGGGTCTTTATAGTAGAACAGTTTATTTTCCTTTGAGTATATACCCAGTAGTGGGATTGTTGGGTTAAATGGTAATTCTGTTTTAAGTTCTTTGAGAAATTTCCACACTGCTTTCCACAATGGCTGAACTAATTTACACTCCCACCAGCTGAGTATAAAAATTCCATTTTCTCCCCAACCTCGTCAGCATCTGGTATTTTTTGACTTTTTAATAATAGATGATCTGATTGGTGTGAGACAGTATCTCATTGTGGTTTTCATTTGCATTTCTCTAATGGTTAGTGATACTGGGAATTTTTTCATATGCTTGTTGGCTGCATGTATGTCTTCTTTTGAAAAGTGTCTGTTCATATCCTTTGCCCATTTTTTAATGGGGTTGGGGTTTTTTGCTTGTTATTTTAAGTTTCTTATTGATTCTACGTATTAGACTTTTTTTAGATGCATAGTCGCAAATATCTTCTCCCATTCTGTAGGTTGTCTCTTTACTTTGTTGATGGTTTCTTTTGTTGTGCAGAAACTCTTCAGTTTAATTAGGTCCCATTTGTCAATTTTTTTCTTTTGGTGCAATTGCTTTTGGCGCTTTCATCATGAAATCTTTTCCAGGGCCTATGTCCAAAACGGTATTTCCAGGGTTATCTTCCAGGGTTTTTATAGTTTTAAGTTTCACATGTAAGTCTTTAATACATCCTGAGTTGATTTCGTATATGATGTACGGAAGGGGTCCAGTTTCATTCTTCTGCATGTGGCCAGCCTGTTACCCCAGCAGAATTTATTGAATTCTCCACTGCTTGTTTTTGTTGACTTTGTTAAATAGCAGATGGTTGTAGGGGTGCAGCTTTATTTCTGGAGTCTCTCTTCTGTTCCATTGGTCTATGTCTCTGTTTTTGTACCAGTACCATGCTGTTTTGATTACTCTATCATTGCAGTATTGATTGAAGTTGGTTAACATGACGGCTTCAGATTTGTTCTTTTTGCTTAAGATTGCCTTGGCTATTCAGACTCTTTTTTGGGTTTCATATAAACTTTAAAATAGTTTTTTCTAATTCTGTAAAGAATGTTATTGGTAACTTGAATGGAATAGCATGAAATCTGTAAACAGTTTCCAGCAGTAAAGTCTTTGTAACAATATTGATTCCATGAGCATGGAATGTTTTTTCATTTGTTAGTGTCATCTCTGATTTCTTTGAAGAGTGCTTTTTAATTTTCATTGTAGAGATCTTACACTTCCCTCATTAGCTGTATTCCTAGGTGTTTTATTCTTTTTGTGGCTATTGTAAGAGGGATTGCATTTTTAGTTTGGCTCTCAGCTTGGACATTGTTGGTGTATAGAAATGCTATTGATTTATTTACATTGATTGTGTATCCAAAACTTTGCTGAAGTTGTTTGGCAGACATAGGAGCTTGTCAGCAAAGACTATAGGGTTTTCTAAGTAAAGAATCATATTATCTGCAAACAGAGATAGTTTGACTTTCTCTGGTTTCTCTGATGCCTTTTATGTTTTTCTTTTGCCTGATCGCTCTGGCTAGGTCTTCCAGTACTATGCTGTGTATGAGTGGTTAGAGTGGGCATCCTTATCTTGTTTCATTTCCCAAGAAGAATACTTCCAGCTTTTACCCATTCAGAATGATGTTGGCTACGGGTTTGTCATAGATAGTTCTTATTATTTTGAGGCATGTTTCTTCAATGCCTAGTTTGTTGAGGGTTCTTAACACAAAGGGATGTTGAATCTTATTGAAAGCATTTCTCCATCTATTAAGATGATCATGTGGTTTTTATTTTTAATTCTGTTTATGTCATGAATCACATGTATGGATTTGAGTATGTTTAATTAACCTTGCATTCTAGAGATAAAGTCTACCTGATCATGGTGGATTTGCTTTTAGATGTGCTGCTTGATACAGTTTGCCAGTATTTTGTTGAGAAATTTTGCATCGATTTTCATAAAAAGTATTCTCCTGTAGTTTCCTTTTTTGTTGTATCTCTGCCAGGTTTTGGTATCAGGATGATGTTGGCCTTGTAGAATAAGTTAGGGAATAGTCCCTGTACCTCAATTTTTTGGAATAGTTTCAATATGAATGATAGCAGTTCTTTATACATCTGGTAGAATTCAACTATAATTCTATCTGATTCTGGGATTTTTCTGATTGGTAGGCTTTTTATTACTGAGTTAATTTTGGAACTCATTATTGGTCTGCTCATGGATTCAATTTCTTCCTGGTTAAATCTTGGGAGATTGCATGTTTCCATAAATGTATCTGTGTCTTCTAGGTTTTCCAGTTGTGTGCACAGAGATATTCACAATAGTCTCTGATGATTTTTTGTATTTCTATAGGGTCAGTGGTAATGTTACTTTTTTAATTTTTCATTCTGTTTATTTGGATCTTCTTTTTTCCTTCATTAGTCTAGCTAATGGTCTATCAATCTCATTTATTCTTTCAGAAAACAAACTCCTAGGTTCATTGATGGTTTGCATATTTTTTATACAAAAGATCAATATCCTTCACTTCAGCTCTGATTTTGGTTATTTCTTGTCTTCTGCTACCTTTGGGGTTGGTTTGCTCTTGTTACTCTAGTACCTCTAGGTGTGTTGTTAGGTTGTTAATTTGAGGTCTTTCAAACTTTTTTATGTAAGCATTCAATGTCATAAACTTCCCTCTTAACATCGCTTTAGCAGTGTCTCAAAGATTCTGGTATGTTATATCTTTGTCCTCATTCGTTTCAAATAATTTCTTGATTTCTGCCTTAATTTTGTTGTTTACCCAAAAGTAATTCAGGAGTATGTTGTTTAATTTCCATGTAATTGCATGGATTTGATATCTTAGTATTGATATGTTTTTATTTGTAATGGTCCAAAAGTGTTTTTGGATTTTTGACTTTGCTGAGGACGGTTTTATGGTTGAATGCACAGTTGATTTTAGAGTATATGCTATGTGCAGATGAGAACAAAGTATATTCTGTTGTTTTTAGGTAGAGAGTCTGTAGATGTCTGTTAGGCCTATTTGGTCAAGTGTCAAGCTCTGGTTCCGAATATCTTTGTTAGTTTTTTAACTTGATGATCTGTCTGATATTGTCGGTAAGGTATTGAAGTCTCCCACTGCTATTCTATGGTTATCTAAGTGTCTTCATAGGTCTCTAAAAAATTGCTTTATGAATCTGGGTGCTCCTGTGTTGAGTGCACGTATATTTAGAATAGTCAGTTCTTCTTGTTGAATTGAACCCCTTACAATTATCCAATGTCCTTCTTTGCCTTTTCTGACTATTGTTGGTTTAAAGACTATTCCGAGGTTAAAATAGCAACCCATGTTCTTTGTTTCATTTGTTTTTGTTTCCCATTAGCTTGATAGATTTTTCCCCATCCCTTTAATTTGAGACTGTGAGTATCAATGCATGAGACATGGGTCTTTTGAAGACAGCATACAGTTGGGTCTTGCTTCTTTTTCCAACTTGCATTTCTGTGTCTTTCAGTTGGAACATTTAACCTATTTGCATTCAAGGTTAATATTTATATGTGCAGATTTGACCTAGACATTGTGTTTTTAGCTGGTTATTAAGCAGACATGATTGTATGGTTGCTTTATAGTGTTAGTGGTCAATGTATTACATTCGCTTTTGTGGCAGCCAGTAATGGTCTTTCCTTTCCATATTAAATACTTCCTTAAAGACCTCCCATAAGACAGGTCAGGTGGTAATGAATTCCCTTAGCATTTGCTTGTCTCAAAAGAATTTTATTTCCCCTTTGCTTATGAAGTTTAGTTTGGCTGGATATGAAATTCTTCACTGGAATTTTTTTTCTTTAAGAATGCTGAATATAGGCCCACAATTTCTTCTTGCTTATAGGGTTTCTGCTGAAAGTTCCACTGTTAGCCTGATGGGGTTCTCTTTGTAGGTGACTTGACCCTTCTCTCTAGCTACCTTTAGCATTGTTTCTTTCATTTTGACCTTGAAGAATCTGATAATTATGTGCCTTGGAGCATTTGGAGATGCTTGTCTCATATAAAACCTCTCCGCATTTTCTAAATTTGAATGTTAGCTACTCTAGTGAGGTTAAGGACATTTTCATGGACAATATTCTCATACATGCTTTCTAAATTGTTCACTTTCTCTCCCTTTTTTCGGGGATGCCAATGAATTATTGATTTCGTCTCTTTACATAATTCCATATTTCGTGAAGGTTTTGTTCATTCTTTTTGTTTGATTTTTTTCTTTATTTTTGTCTAATTGAGTTATTTCAGAGAACCAGTGTTCGAGCTCTAAGATTCTTTCCTGTTTGGTTGATTCTGCTGTTAATACTTGTGATTGTATTCTGAAATTATTGATGTGAGTTTTTCAGCTCTATCAAACCAGATTGTTTCTTTCTTAAAGTGACAATTCCATTATTTTCCTCTTGTATTGTTTTGTTGTATTCCTTAGATTCCCTGGATTGGGTTTTGACTTTCCCCCGAATGTCGATGATCTTTGTTCCTATCCATATTATAAGTTCTATTTCTGTCATTTCAGCCATATTAAGACTCATTGCTGGGGAACTAGTGTGGTCTTTTGGAGGTAAGAAGACATGCTGGATTATTGAGTTACCAGAGCATTGTGCTGGTTCTTTGTCATCTGTTTGGGCTAATGTTCCTTCGATCTTTGGAGTTGCTATTCTTTCCATGTTTTTTGTTTTGTTTTGTTTTGCTTTGCTTTTATCTTCTGTGATTCCCATGGGGGTTTGTTTGTGGTATACATTGGGTTCAGTGGACTGGTTTGTTTTCCTTCCCACAGAGTCACCAGGGTCTAGGAATGAGTCCCAGTGTTCATTAGCCCTGGGCAGGGTTCCCAGCTTCCTTCCTCTTCAGCCCAGTGTCTGTGTCCTCCCTCTATCTGCTCTCACTGCCTTTCTTCTGAAGAATCTGCTCATAGTTTCCCTGTCTTCCCAATGTCCTGGTCTATTGGTAGCAGCTGTTTCTCCTGGCTGCATCTAGTCAGTCATTTTATGTAATACTTTTCTCAGTCAAGTTCCAATTTTAGAATGCATACTCCTGGGTCTCACCACAATCTTACCGAATTAGAATATCTGAAGATGAACTCACCAATTTCAATTTAAACATGACTGCAGAAACTTCTTGTGCACACTAAAGTTTAAAAACCATTGTAACTAGCAAATAGAATACAGTATTTCCACAAAGAAAAAATAAAGGCTTACAGTACAGCAGGGGGAAAAAAATCACACTCTACATTTTTTATCTTTACCATAAGTAAAATAATCCAGAGCCACACAGATTTTGCCATGAGAGTCCCCGACTTATTTAATACATTCATGCCCTACAATAAACAATAATTTCATTATTGTAGGTCACCTTTAGTTGATCATGTGAGAACAAGATAGGTGTGTCCCAGATGATATGCTTCCCTATTGCTATTTGTCAAAGATAATAACTATTTTAATTCCACTTATCTCATTACCCACAAAGCTACAGAAACATTCTTGTGCCTGTAAGAAAAAAAAATTCAGTTAACCCCAGTGGATTTCCAGTTATTATTAAGAGATGATATTGATAAGCTCCCCACAGCTATGTTAGGGACACAAGTCAAAACACCTGTGGGTTCTGGAAAGCATGAACAGCCTTTGATCTCCCATTTCCCATTAAAAATCAGGCATCTGTTCAGTATAGCTATGGGCACTCTATTCGCATTTTCTGTATCTAATCTAACTTAGAATCTGTTGTATATTCTCTTTGTGATTGCTCATGCAGTAATACACGAACCATTATTGGATCCACAGTGGAGGCAAATGGAGGAAGACAATGACAAAGGCACTTACTGAGAGGCACTTACTGTAAGATCAATTCTAACAGTTCCTCAGGAGCATTGCCATGCAATAGCAGCTGCCTTCAAACGGCAGGGGGAAGTGTCACCAGCATTTCCTACCTGTTTGAGAGCAATGGGAAAATGGGAGGAAATGAGAAAGTACAGGATAGATGCCTCTCCTTTGAGAGGAGTGATTTATAAGAATGTCCCAAGCAATGAGAAAAAGAAAATCTTTTTTGGCCTTCTGCATTTGTATGAAAGAATAGTGCCTTGACATAGGATAAAAATATGAGTTTGGTGAGGTCATGAGAACTTATTATTGAACCATAGAGACAGATCATTTTATCTCCACTGAGATGGTTTAGAAACTGAAACTCTTTGAAAGTAACCTGAAACTAGAAGAATTCTTAAATATTTCCACATACTATTTAAAAGCCTGCTTGGCATAACAGTTATATGAGTGAGTATATGTCACCATTAATTATAAAAAGTAATTGCTAAACAAAATATCAATTTGCTTAAAATGCTCTGAGATATTGCAGTATGCACATTCCCATTGATGTAAATGATTCCTTTAGGTCCCATTATTTTGATAATACTTTTCAAAGCTAACACAAAATTGATTGCTTCACGTAAAAATGCTGGAATCCTGGCTCCTGGCTCAGCCACTTAGAAACTGTCCACCCTGGGGACAATTATTCAAATGTTCTTAGCTTTCATGTTCTCATCTGTAAAGGAAAGATCATAATGGCAGCTCCTCTATAAAAGATTGTGGATCTCCCTTGAGTAGTAGCGACTACACTCTTCCTTAAAGCCCTGCTATATCTGCATATCAATTTTATCATAGCACCTACCATACTTTTGCTACCCACCTATACTATACACTGTACAACTATACAACCATGCAAACAGTGGACAATCAGTACATACTTTTTAAGAATTAATAAACATATAATGAGAAAATTTTCTACAAAACACTTATGAAGAGCATTTTATATAAAAAGAAGCTAAAGCTCCAAAAGTTTAAATAATTTGCCTAGGACCCAAAATTAGAAGGTGAAAAAGCCATATTTAAACCTCAGTTATATATTTTCTCACTCTACCATGCAGACTTCAACATGATTTAGTTTCCTTTCAAAAAACTCACAGAGCATTTTGTGTTTTGCCTGTGGCCACTATTACATTCTTCCTCACACTGTAAGATGCCAGTACTTGCCTTATCTAATAAGTAACTGTAGATTACTAAGGATAGGACAGCACATTACTGACCTTTATATTTGAATTCATAATGCTTAGTTTAGTAAATATTTGTGGAATTGAGAAATTTAGCTCCTGAAGAGATTTCAGCAGTCCCTCTGGGTTGCTTTAAGTGAAGCTCAATCCGTAACGAAGGAAAGGATTAAATGGTTTTCAGCAGTAAGTTTATTATGCCTCTTCTAAAGCAAATTCAAGGTCCCCTTCATTCTCTTTCATCCATCATAGAATTTATGTGGTTTCTGCACAAATACTACCCTTTTCCTCTGTGGTCTATATTCTATATTGCACATTACTTTTTGTAGAATTTTAGAAATTATAAAATAATTTATATAAGTTTATTATATGCTAAAGGACTTTTCTACATGTACTTTAAAATGTGTAAGCAATCTCTGAATCAGATCGTAAGACATTTAGAAGAAATCAAGAAAGAAAACATTACTGGGATTATTTATTTTGCAAAAGACGTGGAAAAATTCTATTCTCCCTGACTTTCTAATACTTTTTAGTTATTTCAAATAAATTTAATTTATGTTGTGTGGCTGAAAGTTTGAACTGGACTATTATGACCTCTGCATGTAGTATTCTAAATTGGATTTTATAGAGCCCTAAATGCTTTCCTAAGTTATTTTTAATTCATATGAATTACCTGAATTGGAGGTCCATTAACTTTCATTATGCTCTCTCAGAAGCTGACTGGGTGGCAAAGTGCCGAATTCCTGGAGCCAGAGAGGTAGAGACAGATGAGGCTCTGCCAGAGTGGGGAGAAAGGAAATAAAGGTATACTTCCACAAGGAGCTGAGTCCACTTACTCCTCTGCATTCAAGTGTACAGGACTGTAATTCAACTAGTACTTTTGGCATTAATAATCAAGATCTAAGAAAGCTTAGTGTGACACAAGAAGTGGGTTTCCCAAAATACTTCTGCATTTGGCCTATGCTTTTTGAGACTTGGCATTACTTTAATGCTCCTAATTTTACTCATCCAAATGTAGCAAAGAAACAAAAAGGTGATTACACTGAGAGCACGTATGACATTTCACTATGCCAGAATGATTGAATATCTGCTTAGTTAAGAAGTTTTACCTGTGCAACTGCTGCTGCTAGAAATCCATCACTAATAAGCTCAAGCCCATTTATCATAGCTAGAAAGCATGTGACAGTTTGAGTGCAATCCAAGTTCTGCCATTTCAGGGTTGTACTCAAATTTTCATCAGAATTTCCCAGGCTATGCATGCTCCTTACATAGAAGGGGCAGCTGTCAAGTGAAGCCATAAGAACAATAGATTATAGGAAAGTTGCAAAACAAAACTGTCACAGCAGCAAACGTCCTTAGATTCAGACCTACTGGAATTGAATCTCAGGTAAGTCATTTTAATACAAGCCTCGTATGAGTACATTTAATATATCTGAGCCTCAGTTTTGCCATCTAAAAATGAATATAAAAATGCCTACCTTATGGGGTTTTTAGAAAAAATACATTATAAAATGTATATTATGCCAAACACATAGTACGTCTTCAGAACATAGTAGTTGCTGCTGCATCTGTAGTTGTTGTAGACATGTCTAAGGAAAGTATTACCCCTTATCACACCCTCAGAATCTCTGTGACAGAAGAAACGGTAACCGGCTATTTTCTTGGGTGCTGGTGAACCACAGCCCCGCCGAGAGAATGCTGTGGCTTCTTGGCCTCCAACTCTTAAAAGAATAAGTGATGAGACCACTGCAGTTCCGCCGTATGCTCGTAAAAGTAAATATCGGACCCAAGAAGTGTTGCAGAAAGGTGATTTTATTTATGTAGAGAAAAAAGAAGGAAAGGATAAGAAGAGAAAGACTTCCACGAAGAGTGTGGATGGCGATTTCAGAGGGGAACATCCGGCCGCGTGTGTGGACACGGACTTTTATCCCGGGAGGAAGCCCCACCTTCTCCAAGACCGTGAGCCAATGAAAGGAGTTCCTTAGAACTTCCGCTGGAGTGACTGACTCTTAGTTTCTTCCTGCCCCCATGAAATTCAAACATAAACTGTTAAATATCCCAGATGGAGAGAGATGGAAGGGTGGCATGACACTGGGAAATTCTTGTCCTTAAAAATACGGCCCCTAACGGACCCAGAAAGAGAACACATTCCCTCAAAACCACCAGGAATGACTGAAATTCTAAGGCTCAGTGAGTTTTCTCAAGTTCTCTTTGTTAGAAAGTGGAAAAGTGCTTATGAATGAAAGTGAAAGGAAACATGTATCCTGTGCTAGTGTTACTGGGTAGACTGCCAGGAAAACACTCTTTCAGAAAAAGAAGATATATGTAGATAAGAAGAAGCCAGAATCTATTCCTCTCATTTTGTGGATCTTGCCAAATTCAAAGTATGTTAAGTCATGCACAATAAAACTCTATAATCCTACAAAAAAGAGCCATTTTAGAAAACACAATGAATACACTTTTTGTTTGTTTGTTTCTTGCTGAATGACTATATTTCCAAAGGCTTGCACCTGAAAGGATTTCCAAGGCATGTATTCCCACAGCAGTGGTCAAAGACGTATTATCCTAGTCTAACAATGCAAATGTTCCCTTATGAAGAAAGATTTCATGTGGTCTCCAAAGACAGCTTCTAAATTAGTTGCGGCAGCTTCTTTAATGTTTTGATTTATTCGTTCAAGAAATATTTATTAAGTGCCTTCTGTGAGTCAGGCACTGTGAAACACAATACTGAACAAGACAGAGAGAGAGCCCGTCTTAAACAGAACCTATTTATACCACAGCCTTCACATTTCACTCTTTTCTTATGTTCATCTACTAATTTTTTTAGGAAATATTTTCTAATTACCAAAGATATTTATATTCTTATCAAAAATTCAAGAGATATAGCATAGAAAGAGAATTTTCTGTACTATCTATTCTCCGTGAATCTACCACCACCAATAGTCTGGTATGTGTTTTTCCACTTTTTCTTATATATAGGAAAAATATTTATAGTATTTTTAATATATTATATTAAAATTAAAATATTTAAAATAAAAGTGAAAAATTATATAAATATACATGTTATATATATACTTGCTTTTGCAAAGACAGTACATTATAAAATTATTACTATTTAGCCTAGTAACTAAGTGACAGTAGTTAATATACTTCATTAACTTGGATTTAAAGTGAGGAGGTTTGGGAACAAGACTTTAGGCTTCAGAAAAGCCAAACATTCCTTGTAGATTCGAGAAAGAAAATTTTCCATACTGCTTCTAGCTTTAACCTGATTATCCTCTTACAGGATACTCATTATTCCTCAAATCTTAAAAGATTTACTGACTTTATGAGACAAGACTTCTTAAAGAAAATTTCAAGTGATGTGACAAGTCTTCCTCCATATTGCCAAGAAATGTTTGAATGGATTATTTTTTGAAGAATGATAAAAAACTATATTCTAGATTAATAGGAAGCTAGTTCTTTTCTGTTTCATTCAAAAAATTTGAAAGACAAGTCAGAGTCATTTTAGAAAAAAATGCCATTTTATATCAAACCATTTCAGGCAGTTTTTACTTCTTTTCTCACAATTCCCCTCTAGGCCTTTAAAGCAAAGGGTTATAGAAGACTGTCATTTTCAGTCTCTTCTATTTTTGTAAAAGATGAAAGTGGTTATATGTAAAAAATAAAAACTACTCTTCCTTAGAAATAAGCCTAAATAATTCTAAAAAGATTTCAAGCTAAGCATGACTCTCAAATGCTTTTCAGTTCCAAGAAGTGCTGCATCATTCATTCATTTATGAATAGGCAAAAGTAACTGTATTATTCTTCCAAATCTTTTATTATTGCTGTTGTTTTCCAGAAGGCAATGCTTGTGTTAAGGAATTTCTTTTTTAGAAACCCATTAAAAATAGTAAGCCTTTTTTACATCCAATGTTAGAAAACTTTGCTGTTTCCCTTTTTAAATGTTCTGCCATATTTGAGAGACAATTGTCTACTCTATGTCAAGCATAAACAACTAGTTTTATAATTCATCTTAATAGAATCATATACTCATGATGACATCAGAAATGACTGCCACTAAACTTCCTACTTTAATAAGTGAAGCAACTCAGGGAGGTGATTAGAGAGGAGCCCGAAACCTTCAATGTGCCATTTACTGAGCTAGAAACTTTGTATAGTTTACCTCACTTAAATCTGCTAAAATTTGAAATCAGAAGCATTAGCTGCAGGCTCTGATAACTTGTCCAAAGTCACAAGACAGCTGAATTGCAAGGCTAAGACTTTTACTAAAGCCTTCTATCTTAAAGCAGGGATCTTCTTGCTATACCAGGCTCCCCTGTTCCATTGATCTACCAAAGGCTTGCATGAATATAATGGCAGCCTAGATAAATAGAAATGGCTTGGGGTACTGAATCATACTGTCAAAGCTAAGACAAGATGCTATAAATATGATTTTGCCTATGAGATAGACTATCCCATTAGATATAGATTCAATATCACCATCCCCATGTTAGTACCATCTCTGTTGCTACAGAAAGAAGATTTATGACAAATGGTTTCATGTGGTTGAATGTGGTTTAATTGACTTAAGCCTATAGTTAGAAAATTCTAATATTTTAATAGTCTAGTTAAACCAACCTAAGCCTTGAAACTTGGACTATTTATAATGAGCAAAGCATAGCATATTCACTACATATACTTTAAAATCATCTCTCAGGTTTAAATTCATACTTTGTCACTCTCCTCGATTATCTACCTCACTTCTCTGCATCTTTGACACTCATCTCAGAGTTCTCATCTTAAAAATGTGATTAATATATTCACCAAATATTTACTAAGAATCCACCATGGGCTAAGCCAAGTGCTAGGTATTGAGAGTATAACCAAGAGTAAGGTGTGTCAGAGTTCTACAGAAGCCTAAAGTTTAGTATAGACGCAGACGTAGGCCAGGCACTTTGACTCATACCGTAATCCTAGCACTTTGGGAGGCTGAGATAGGAAGATGGCTTGAGCCCAGGAGTTGGAACCAGCCTGGGAGCTCATTGAGAGACCCCTTATCTACCAAAAAAAAAAAAATTACTTAGCCAGAAGAGGTGACACATTCCTGTAGTCCTACCTACTCAAGAGGCTGAAGTGGCAGAATTTCTTGAGCCCAGGAGCTCAAAGTTGCAGTTAGCTGTTATCATGTGACTTCCCTTCGGCCTGGGTGACAGCGCAAGACCCTACAAAAATAAATTAATTGAATACAAAATTAAAATAGACTACAGATACACACACACACACACACTCATACACAATTACAAAACTATGATAAGTACTATGGTAGAACGAAGTACAGCATACTATGAAATCCGGGAATACATAAAAGGCATCCAATTTAGAGGTGGAGAGTATGATACTGCTTCTTAAAGAAAGTGTTATTTGATTTTAAAAACTCCAGTTTAATATAGATCAATGTCTTTCCAATTCCTAGAAGGAAAATGCAAATATTAAAAAATAATAATAAAGATACATATTTAGGCCCTTCCCAACCTGGCTGCCTTCTATCTGCCTAATATTATCTCCCACTATTCTCTCTCGGGCACCCTGTGACCATATACAACTATTCCAGTCTCCTTCCCAAGCAGGTCATGTTTTAGAAAACCCATAACCTGGTCTTATTCTCTACCTCTTCCTCCTTACTCATGAGATGCCTCTACTCATTAATTGAAACACAAATTGAATGTTTTATATTTTATTTGATGTCTCTTAACCTCTTTCCAGCCCTAGATTTTATTCATTCCCCTGTGATTCACAACACTCTGTGCACATCCACACTATCGTGCTTCTTACAAATTGCCTTCAAAATTCTTGAGTATCTTATTCATCTTTGAATTTTCAGCTTCTCACTACATTATTTGACCTATCCCAAGAACTAAATAAATATTCATTGAATTTTGAATAATTTTCTCCTGTTCTTGAACAGCTGTGACCTGATTGGAGATACTACATTTACAGGGCTGTAGTGTTTAAATAAATAAAAGAGTTTAAAATTAACTATTATGGGAATTAAATTGAGAGAACTAAGAAGCAGCCAGTTGGGTGTGACTTGGAACGTACAAGTAGAAATATTTCATTAGACTTATTGGGAACCACAGTGTTACATAGAATTGTTAGACAAATGAGAATTAATGAGGAAAGTAAACATTCTTTGTAAAAATACACAATATTATATCATGCAAATAGGATCTAATACAATGTAGTTAATTTTCCAGAATTCAAACTTTAGTATAGATACATTGAACACTCATTATTCAGCTTAGATTTGTTTTCAACTCCACGTCACATTTGCTTCATTTCATCCTTTGTTAGTTCAGATTCAATGTTGAAACAAAATAATGTACTTGATTTCCTAGAATCAGGAATAAAAATAACATTTATAAGAATTGTGAATTTCACTCTGGCTTTGACAGCAGGCTTATTTGCTTCCAAGCAAACATACTGAAAAGGTCACAGTAGCACTCTTTATTCACTATTGTGCAAAGACTTCACTATAAATGTTTTGATAATCGCAAAATTGATAGAATAGTGTCCATTTATGTTTAAATTTAACAAAGCGGGTTTATTTTCTAAGCAAAATATGCACAATGAAAGCATTTTCATTGAAGACTGGATAGAAAGTTTATGATTTACCTCTGTTGTGTCTTAGCTAATAGAAATAATTTTCAGTTCTCAACAATGGTTTACTGCACTTAAAACAATATTCAGGCCTCACACATGGATCAGAAATTTTAATCCTCAAGAAATTAAACTCAACTATTATTTCTTTTCAAAGTTGTTATCACAATCATATCTCCAAGTGGAGAAAATTAAAAAGTAAATTAGGGACTTTTAAAAAACACATATGGAAGAAATCATAAGGAATATTTTAGGAAAAAACAGTCGCAGCCTATTGAAGGGAAACACTGTAACTGTAAGTTCTGCACATATGTGCATAAACTGAATTATAAAATGGATGAAACTAACAAGAGAATTATAAGTTTAGAAGATGAAAATAAGTAAAGAAGTTTTAGAGATTTAGCTTTCCTGATAATTAACTCAATTTTTCTTTACACTTTTTGAGAATAAGTAAAAAAAAAAAAACCATATATTTTTTATTTGTTAGATTTTAGTAAGGCTTTACCCCAAAGCTTTGCTAATTACATTAAACTTTAAAGAGATTTTACCCATGCTTTAATTACTCCACTAGCAAGATGAAGCTAAGAATATAACTTGAGACATCCCTATTTTCAGGTTGTTCAGAATTCAGAAATGCTGAAGTGTTTTAAATTCCCCTGTAGAATTTAGTCCAAAAATGTAAGTTAAAAATAAGTAATTGGATTGGAATTATATACACAGATTTAAAAGGACATGGCCACAGGAGAAGCTTAAAATATTTATAAATTCTACCACATCTTATATTATATTCGGGAGCAAATATTCAAAAGCAAAGGATATAGTCACACCGGAAGGAATATATCCTTGTGTAAATTTTAAAATTTACATACATTGGGGCAATCAGGTTAAAATGAGTCACTCTACACAAATATGCCTACAAAATAAAGGCCATTGTCTGCTGGATAAGACCACCTGGCATCCAGAAAATGTCTGAACAAAGTCTTCTGAGGTTCATGGTTAAGCCATAGGATCTTGTAGTCAGACTGCCTGGATAACACTCAGACTCTATGACTTTGCTTGTTTGGGCTAAAACTGAGCCACCCTTTTATCTATATATTGGGAGAAAGTATAGCAACTGCTTTATAGAGCTTCCATGAGAATTAAATGAATGATTGAATGTCAGCTGCTCAGTGCAATACTCCCTTCGTCATAAACTCTAAATATGTTAGCAATTATTTGCATTTAATTTCACAAGATATGCTTCACATTTTCACAGGTGTTGATTTAAAAGGCAAGTTTACATATTCATAGGCACATTGTGATACCTCTGAGGGAAAATACTCTGGGTAACAACACATTTTTAGGTGCTCCGGGTGACAACACATTTTAGGGAAAAGTGGAAGTTTTTATTATAATTTTAATAATTCTTACTTCAGAGAAGACAAATACAAAAGATCTCTGACAGGTATTCATAGGAATAATTGGTTCTAAATGGTTTCATCCATAGAAAGGATGAAGAAATAAGAAGGTAAAGTCAAACAGAGGAACATCCCTGTGAAAAAAAGGTCTGACCTGTCAGTGTGGGCCTCAGCTAGCCGTGCTTAGCTAGAATCAGGGAGATGCTGTTCTTAAAGTTCAACCACATTCCATTCCTCTCCAGTCTTTGCAATAACAAGATCAGCTCTATGAATGGGCCTGTAGGTATGGTGTTCAAAATACAGGCCAGAGTCAGATGAATCTTGGTTTTACTCCTAACTCTGCTGCATAATAAATTTGGAGCCACTATTTATTAATCACTTTCTAAGTCTCAAGCACTTTACATGTATTCACTAATTTAGTACTGATAAGCACCATATACATAGCTTGTATACATAGTTAAATGTTAAATTGTTAACATTTAACATGAAGAAAAGATGTACAAAAGCATTAGGTAACTTTACCAAGGCACACAACTCACAGAAAATGGAGTCTGGTTTCACACAAGGCAATCTGTCTATGGAGACCACACCCTCTCTTGCAGTACAATTTTAGGCAGGTATCTATTCCTCTTTTTCTTTTTCTTTTTTTTTTTTTTGAGATGGAGTCTTGCTCTGTCACCCAGGCTGAAGTGCAGTAGCGCTATCACGGCTCACTGCAACCTCTGCCTCCTGAGTTCGAGCCATTCTCCTGCCTCAGACTCCTGAGTAGCGGGGACTACAGGCATGCGCCACCACACCCACTAATTTTTGTATTTTTAGTAGATTTGGGGTTTCATCCTATTGGCCAGGCTGGTCTTGAACTCCTGACCTCAAGTAATCTGCCAGTCTTGGCCTCCCAAAGTGCTGGGATTACATGAGCCCCCGTACCCATCCTAGTAGTTTTCTTAAACTTTCTGAATTTCAGTTTTCTCATCAGTTCATACAGAGTTGTTGTAAAGATAAATCAGAGAGCACCTTTAATGCATTTATTATGCTCAACAGATTTTGTTGTAAATAAACACAAATTTTGGGTAAAGGATTTACCCCTCTGTAGTTGAGGATAGAAATCTATGACTTACTAATTCACTGGTCTCAAATAGAAATGAGTCCAAATGCCTTCTGCTCAAGCCAAGCTTCTCTGGGGATTCTAGCACCACTCCTCCTCACAAGGAGCCTACACCAACTTTAACTATACCTCCCTACTGAAGTTCCTCTCTTTCTAGCCTAGAGGAGCTTAATGTTGGAAGGAGGCGAAGATACTTGTAGCAGCCTCTGTTTTTTCAAATATGTTTCTTTTGCAGCTGAACTTTAGATTTAATATCTCAAAGACAAGCATTTGACTCTTTTACTCTTGTTCTGCTGGAAGAATCTTACTTGAATCAAGAAAGCATTATAATCACCAGACTTATGAGAGGTTGGAAAGAAAATAATATTAGCATGTGTGTGCTTAATAATATATATTATATATTTATATAATATTTATAGTAATAAATATTATAAGTATAATAAATATATATTATTAATAATATATAATAAATATAAGATATTGTATATAATAGATATATAATATATGATATATTTATATAATATATACTATATATATAATTTAAGTTTTTATATATGTGTA
>PVKP010018741.1:0-43740 GCA_004027715.1 Plecturocebus donacophilus | reverse complement strand
ACACTTTTACACTGTTGGTGGGAGTGTAAACTAGTTCAACCATTGTGGAAGACAGTGTGGCGATTCCTCAAGGACCTGGAAATAGACATTCCATTCGACCCAGCAATCCCATTATTGGGTATATATCCAAAGGATTATAAATCATTCTACTATAAGGACACATGCACACGAATGTTCATTGCAGCACAGTTTACAATAGAACTCACCTTTTTTAATGGCTGCATACTATTCCATGGTCTATATGTGTCACATTTTCTTTATTCAGTCTATCATTGATAGGCATTTGGGTTGGTTCCAAGTCTGCTATTGTGAAAAGTGCCATGATAAACATACATGTGCATGTGTCTTTATAGCAGAATGATTTATAATCCTTTGGGTATATACCCAGTAATGGGATTGCTGGGTCAAATGGTATTTCTATTTCTAGATCCTTGAGGAATCACTACACTGTCTTCCACAATGGCCGAACTAATTTACATTCCCACCAACAGTGTAAAAGCGTTTCTATTTCTCCACATCCTCTCTAGCATCTGTTGTTCCCTAACTTTTTAATGATTGCCATTCTAACTGGTGTGAGATGGTGTCTCACTGTGGTTTTGATTTGCATTTCTCTAATAACAAGTGATAATAAACTTTTTTTCATATGTTTTTTGGCTGCATAAATGTCTTCTTTTATACATCTATTAAGCAAGTTTTATATGCAAACCTTTATATGTAAGTGCTGTAGGCAGTTAATTCAATTCCAAAAAAGGCTCCAAAGTATAAGCAGATATTTGTACAATATGCAACATAATTTAATTTACCACTCTTTATGTTAGCCAGAAAGAAGCATGGGACATTTCATTTCTAACCCTTTGGTTATTTGCCACCTTAGAATGGAAAGGGCATTTATGAATGATTCGGATAACTCTCTTCTCTCAAAAAGATTGTTAAATCATGCCTATCAGATACAAGCTGAAACATAATTTTATAATACCAAATGATTATGCATTTGTTGTTATATCTTTGCTTTTGTGATTTGTAATTTGTCAAATCAGAAACTGATTTGATGCCTCACGCATGCTTTTTCATTTTCAGAAGGTGGCTTTAGAGAAAATAAGATATACTTTATGTCATTGCCTAGGAAACCTTTTTTAGGAATACATTATGGTGAAAGAGAGAACTGCTTCCAAATTAGCTTGCCTAATATCAGGAATATTGTTGGCAAAAATGAATTTAAACAACAGCAAGAATAACATGAAATGATCTGGTTGCTGTTTCAGAAGTTTAGATTCTAAGAAGAGCACTGTATGGACAGATAGGAAATCCTCTTCAAGTAAATGAAATAACATTTTGTTAGGAATGAGAGAGGAAACAAATGTGTACAAAATATTTTTTAATGTCTTCTTTTGAGAAGTGTCTGTTCATATCCTTTACCCACTTTTTGATGGGTTGTTTGGTTTTTTTTCTTGTAAATGTGTTTCAGTTCTTTGCAGATAATAGATATTAGACTTTTGTCAGATCGGTAGATTGCAAAAATTTTCTCCCATTCTGTAGGTTGCCTGTTCACTCTGATGATAGTTTCTTTTGCTGTGCAGGAGCTCTTTAGTTTGATTAGATCCCATTTGTCAATTTTGGCTTTTGTTGCCATTGCTTTTGGTGTTTTAGTCATGAAGGCTTTGCCCATGCCTATGCCCTGAATGGTATTGCCTATGTTAGCTTCTAGTGTTTTTATGGTTTTAGGTCTTACATTTAAATCTTTAATCCATCTTGAGTTAATTTTTGTATGAGGTGTCAGGAAGGGGTCCAGTTTCAGTTTTCTGCATATGGCCAGCCGGTTTTCCCAACACCATTTATTAAATAGGGAATCTTTTCCCCATTGCTTGTTTTTGTCAGGTCTGTCAAAGATCAGATGGTTGTACATGTGTGGTGTTATTTCTGAGGCTGCTGTTCTGTTCCATTAGTCTATATATCTGTTTTGGTACCATTACCATGCTGTTTTGGTTACTGTAGACTTGTGGCATAGTTTGAAGTCAGGTAGCACAATGCCTCCAGCTTTGTTCTTTTGCTTAGGATTGTCTTGGCTATGCAGGCTCTTTTTTGGTTCCATATGAAATTTAAAGTAATGTTTTCTAGTTCTGTGAAGAAAGTCAATGGTAGCTTGATAGGGATAGCATTGAATCTATAAACTACTTTGGGCAGTATAGCCATTTTCACAATATTGATTCTTCCTATCCATGAGCATGGAATATTTTCCATTTGTTTATGTGCTCGCTTATTTCCTTGAGCAGGTTTGTAGTTCTCCACAAGGAGGTTCTTCACGTCCCTTGTAAGTTGTATTCCTAAGTATTTTATTCTCTTCATTGCAATTCTGGCATTCTGGTTTTCAGAATTTTCAGCCTTTTTGCACTGAGTTCTCCCCATCTTCGTGGATTTATCTATTTTTGGTCTTTGATGTTGGTGACCTTCGGATGGGGTTTCCTTTTTGTTGACGATGCTATTCCTTTCTGTTTGTCCAT
Source organism: Plecturocebus donacophilus (assembly GCA_004027715.1). Taxonomy (NCBI): domain Eukaryota; kingdom Metazoa; phylum Chordata; class Mammalia; order Primates; family Pitheciidae; genus Plecturocebus; species Plecturocebus donacophilus. The sequence continues at coordinate 41,242 of PVKP010018741.1, read as the reverse complement.
TTTCATTCTAGCAGTCAGGCCCCTCTGCTGCAGGTCTGCTGAAGTTTGCTGGAGGTCCACTCCAGACCCTGTTTGCCTGAGTATCACCAGCAGGGGCTGCAAAATAGCAAAGATTGCTGCCTGTTTCTTCCCCTGGAAGGTTTATCCCAGTGGGGCACCTACCAGATGCCAGCCAGAGCTCTCCTGTCTGTTGGCTCCTGCTGGGAGGTGTCTCCCAGTCAGTAGACAAGGGGGTCAGGGACCCACTTGAGGAGGCAGTCTAACCCTTAGCAGTGCTCAAATGCCATGCTGGGTGATCCACTGCACAGAGCCGGCAGGCAGGGACATTTAAGTCTGCTGAAGTTGCACCCACAGCCACCCTTTCTCCCAGGTGCTCTGTCCCAGGGGGATGGGAGTTTTATCTGTAAGCCCCTGACTGTGGCTGCTGCCTTTTTCTCGGAGATGCCTGGCCTAGAGAGGAGGAATCTAGAGAGGTTGTCTGGCTACCGTGGCTTTGCTAAGCTTGGGTTGTCTCCGCTGAGTTTGAACCTCCTGGCAGCTTTATTTACACTGTGAGGGGAAAACCATCTACGCAAGCCTCAGTAGTGGTGGATGCCCCTGTCTCCAGCAAGCTTGAGCATCCCAGGCCAAGTTCAGACTGCTGTGCTGGCAGTGAGAATTTCAAGCCAGTGGATCTTAGCTTGCTGGGCTCTGTCAGGGTGAAATCCGCTAAGCCAGACCACTTGGCTACCTGGCTTCAGGCCCCTTTCCAGGGCAGTGAACAGTTCTGTCTCGCTGGTGTTCCAGGTGCCACTGGGGTATGAAAAAAAAAAAAGGCCTGCAGCTATTTTGGTGTCTGCCCAAACAGCCACTCAGTTTTGTGCTTGAAACCCAGAGCCCTGGTGGCATAGGCACCCGAGGGAACCTCCTGGTCTGTTGGTTGCAAAGACCATGGCAAAAGTGTAGTATCTGGACCGAGGTGCATCGCTCCTCAGGGCACAGCCCCTCGCAGTTTCCCTTGTCTGGGGGAGGGAGTTACCTGACCCCTTGTGCTTGCTGGGTGAGGTGACTCCCCACCCTGCTTCGGCTCACCCTCTGTGGGCTTTACTCACTGTCTAACCAGTCCCAGTGAGATAAACCAGGTACCTCAGTTGGAAATGCAGAAATCACCTGCCTTCTGCATTGATCTCACTGGGAGCTGCAGACTGGAGCTGTTCCTATTCAGCCAGCTTGCAAGCCACCATCTTTTCATTTTCTTTAAAATTGAGATATAGTTGAAGACATTTAGTTTTCTCAGACTGATTCTTATCAGTAATGTTTGAGGGTCCAATTATCTATTTTTATTTTCTACTGTCTCTGTCCAAGCTGGAAGTGCTTCTCCTGATATAATTCCATTAAAAATTTTCTGAGTCTCCTGTGAAACTTATTGGAGGCTCCACTTATTAAATAAAAGATATCTAAAATTTCCCCAAGTAAACCCATCTCTTTATTATGCTTCTATCAAGAAACAAGGTCCTTAATCTTCTTAAAAGTGATCTTTTTATTGAAAGGATCTGCGAGTCATAACATTAAAATATTTAGAGAGCCTTTTGAACTGAGTAATGATCTGGGGCATCATGTGAGAGAGTTTTTACGTTTTAACAAACATTTTCTTTTTTTATTTGTGTGAGTACATAGTAGGTGTATATATTTATGGGGTACATAAGATGTTTTGATACAGGCATGAAATGTGTCATAATTACACCATGGAGAATGAGGTATCCATCCCCTCAAGCATTTATCTTATGTGTTACAACCAATTCAATTATTTACATGTTATTTTATATTATTTTATATGTATAATTTATACACATTATTTTATATTATTTTAAATATTAGTTATAGCTAATTATATATTATTATATATTATTTTTTATAAATAATATAAAATAACTAAAACATTAAAGTACCTCAGTATTAGTATTTAATAATTTAGTTATTTTATATTATTTAACTAAAATATTAAATATCAGTTATTTTATATTAATATTTTAGTTAATATTTTAGTTATATTATGTATGTAAAATAATCTATAATGTGCTATTATATATTTTAGTTCTTTTGTAATGTACTATTAAGTTATTGTTGACTGTAGTCACTCTGTTGGGCTACCAAATCCTAGGTCTTATTCATTCATTCCATTTTTTATACTCATTACCTATCTTTACCTCCCCCAACCCTGGTCCTCCTACTACATTTCCCAGCCTCTGGTAACCATCCTTCTGCTCTCTGTCTCCATGAGTTCAGTTGTTTTGATTTTTAGATCTCACAGATACGTGGGAACATGGATGCTTGTCTTGCTGCAGCTTATTTCACGTAGCGTGATGACTTCCAGTTCCATTTAACAATGGTTTTTTTTTAACATTCAACTCTCAGCTTATTCATGTTTAACATTTTCTTCTTTTCTCTCTTTGCTTTCATTTTACTCTAAGCAGTAATATGAAACCGGGCTGTATTTTTAGCACTTTACCCAGAAATATCTTTATCAACAACACCCAGTTCATTAGGCATGTTTTCTGCTTTCCTCATACCACATGGAAGAATATTGCTAAGCATCTGCCATTCATAACAAGAAGTCCTTTCCTCCAGTTTCCATATTTTTCACATTGCTTTAAGTCTCACTCACAACTGCTTAAAAATCACGTAATGCTTATAAAAATATTTTCAAGACTGTTTGAGCTTTATATAACTTTCTCATCAAAATCTTTCTAGTTTCAGGCCACTGCCCACTTCCAAAGCCACTTTCACATGTATAGATATTATTGGGATAGCACTCTGCTCCTAGTATCAAAAGATGTATGAATTAACTGCTGCTGAAAACAAATCACCCCAATATCTAGCCACTTATAATATAACAAACATTCACCTCACACAGTTTCTGAGGGTCTAGAATCCTAAAGCAATACCAATATTGCAGACACCTCTAGTTCAAGGTCTTTTATGATCTGTTGCAGCCAAGGTGTCAGCAGCGTTTGAATTTGTCTAAAGAACTGACGTGCTGGAGGATTTGCCTCAAGATGGCTCACTCTCTGACTACTGTCGGAGGAAGGCCTCAGTTCATTGCCAAAGGCCTCCTCTCAAGGAATGTCCTCAAGACATGGCATCTTGCCTGCCTAGGAGTAAATAGTCCAAGAGGCAGAGCCACCATGCTTTCTTATGGCTGTCTGCAAAGCCACACAGCATCATTCTGCTTTGTTCAGTTACTCAGAAGTGAGTCAGCAAGTCTAGCCTACACTCAAGTAGAAAAGAATGAAGCTCTAGAGTGAACTGGCAACCAACAGAATGGGAAAAAATTTTTGCAATCTACCCGTCTGACAAAGGGCTAATTTCAGAATCTACAAAGAACTAAAACAGATTTACAAGAAAAAAACAAACAAATCCATTCAAAAGTGGGTGAAGGATATGAACAGACACTTTTCAAAAGAAGACATATATAAGGCCAACAAACATATTTTTAAAAATGCTCATCACTGGTCATTAGAGAAATGCAAATCAAAACCACATTGAGATACCTCACGCCAGTTAGAACGGCAATCATTAAAAAATCTGGAGACAACAGATGTGGGAGAGGATGTGGTGAAATAGGAACACTTTTACACTGTTGGTGGGAGTGTAAGTTAGTTCAGCCATCGTGGAAGACAGTGTGGAGCTTCCTCAAGGACCTAGAAATAGAAATTTCATTTGACGCAGCAATCCCATTACTGGGTATATACTCAAAGGATTATAAATAGTTCTATTATAAAGACACATGTACACGTATGTTCATTGCAGCACTGTTTACAATAGCAAAGACGTGGAACCAACCCAAATGCCAATCAACGATAGACTAGACAAGGAAAATGTGCCACATATACACCATGGAATACTATGCAGCCATAAAAACATGATGAGTTCATGTCGTTTGTAGGAACATGGATGAATCTAGAAACCATCATTCTCAGAAAACTGACACAAGAACAGAAAATCAAACACCACATGTTTATGTCCTCTCTTATTTCTTTGAGCAGGGGTTTGCAGTTCTCCTTGAAGAGGTCCTTTACATCCCTTATAAGTTGTATTTCTAGATATTTTATTTTCTTTGTAGCAATTATGAATGGGAATTCACTCATGATTTGGCTCTCTGCTTGTCTATTATTGGTGTATAGGAATTCTTGTGATTTTTGCATATTGGTTTTGTATCCTGAGACTATGCTGAAGTTGTTTATCACCTTAAGGAGTTTTGGGGCTAAGACGATGGGGTTTTCTAAATATACCATCACATCATCTACAAACAGAGACAATTTGACTTCTTCTCCCCCTATCTGAATACCCTTTATCTTTCTCTTGCCTGATTTCCCTGGCCGGAACTTCCAATACCATGTTGAATAGGAGTGGCCTGAGAGAGCACCTTTGTCTTGTGCCAGTTTTGAAAGGGAATGCTTCCAGCTTTTGCCCATTGAGTATGATATTGGCTGTGGGTTTGTCATAAATTATTTTGAGATATGTTCCATCAATACCCAGTTTCTGGAGAGTTTTTAGCATGAAGTGGTGTTGAATTTTATGGAAGGCATTTTCTGCATCTATTGAGATAATCATGTGGTTTTGGTCATTGGTTCTGTTTATGTGATGATTACATATATTGATTTGTGTTGAACCGGTCTTGCATCCCAGAGATGAAGCTGATTTGATCGTGGTGGATAAGCTTTTTGATGTGCTGCTGGATTTGGTTTGCCAGTATTTTACTGACGATTTTCGCATTGACATTCATCAGGGATATTGGCCTGAAATTTTTTTGTTGTTGTGTCTCTGCCAGGTTTTGGAATCACAATGATGCTGGCCTCATAAAATGAGTTAGGGAGAAGTCCCTCTTTTTCTACTGTTTGAAATAGTTTCAGAAAGAATGGTACCAGCTCCTCTTTGTACCTCTGGTAGAATTCGGTGGTGAATCTGTCTGCTCCTGGACGTTTTTTGGTTGGTAAGCTATTAATTACTGCTTCAATTTCAGAACTTGTTATTGGTCTATTCAGGAATTTTCTAGTTTATTTGCACAGAGGTGATTGTAATAGTCTCTGTTGGTAGTTTGTATTTCTGTGGGAGCAGTAGTGATATCCCCTTTATCATTTTTTATTGTGTCTATTTTATTCTTCTCTCTTTTCATCTTTGTCTAGCTAACAGTCAATTTATTTTATTAATTTTTTTCAAAAAACCAGTCCCTGGATTCACTGATTTTTTGAAGAGACTTTTGTGTCTCTATCTCCTTCAGTTTCACTCTGACATTGGTTATTTCTTGTCTTCTGTTAGCACAATCATCCCAGGTCAACTTCAGACAGCTGTGCTGGCAGCAAGAATTTCAAGCCAGTGGTTCTTAGCTTGCTGGGCTCCATGGGAGTGGGACCTGCTGAGTGAGACCACTTGGTTTCCTGGCTTCAGCCCCCTTTCCAGGGGAGTGAATGGTTCTGTCTTGCTGGGGCTCCAGGTGCCACCAGGGTATAAAAAAAATGCCTGCAGCTAGCTCAGTGTCTGCCTGAAAAGCCACCCAGTTTTGTGCTTGAAACCCAGGCACCTTGGTGGTGTAGGCACATATCCTGGTCTGTGGATTGCAAAAACTGTGCGAAAAGCAGAGTATCTGGGCTGAATAGCACAGTCCCTCCTGGCTTCCCTTGGCTGAGAAAGGGAGGTTCCCCGCTCCTTGCACTTCCTGGGTGAGACAATGCCATTCCTTGCACTTCCTGGGTGAGACAATGCCGCACCTTGCTTCTGCTCACCCTCTGTGGGCTGAACCCACTGCCTAACCAGTCCCAATGAGAGAACAGTGTCTCTCAGTTGGAAATGCAGAAATCACCTGCCTTCTGCACTGGCCTCGCTGGGAGCTGCGGATTGGAGCTGTTCCTATTTGGCCATCTTGCCAGATCACCCCACCAAGAATATTTTTAAAACAAAGTAAATACCACCATACTCCTGGGGGAAAAAATACACATTTGCTCTCTGCCAAGAATCAGCAGCATGGGGTTCATAAATAGTTGGATTCCTAGTAAAGATTCTGGCAAGTTGAGAGTTGGCTTTAAAAATAATGGGCCCAGAAACTTTGGGAGAACAGAACTTTGTCTCCGATAGCCTTCTTAGAGTTTAGATTACCATTAATTATTCTCCTAAAGGGATAAGAAGTTTCTATAGGAACAGTATGGAGATCAAAATGGCCTATGATCACCAGAATGTTATGTGTCCAGCCCCTACACCCCTTGTGCTGTGCTTGTCTATGTCTGTAATAAGGACTCAAGACCTGCAGAGTCAGGAATCATCCCTCCCTTTAAAATCTTCCTTCTTTGACAAAGCCCCACTTATTCCAGAGCTCTTAGCCATGACTACAGGAAATCCAGTTCTTTCCCAGAGTATTCCAGAGGGCACCAAAGGCAGCTTACTTTTCAGCCAACGTGGTGCCTGGCTGGTCTACTTGCTTCCTATGGATCACCTTAGTCCTGAGCCTCTTCTTTCCATAGCTGCAACCATTTTGGGTACCACAAACCTTGCTCCTTTTATTCCCCAAGAACAGCTAGTAACAAAGCTTGAAGATAACAAAAGAGGAATGTAAGACATAACTTAAAACTGGAAACTAGAGAGCAGCTTCCTTCTACTCCTGGTGTCACCCAAGCCTCCTTTCTGGCTTTTCCCCTCCTACCTCTGCTCTGCTGCCCCGATGGTGGGGTCCATTCCCCTTTTTTCCGTTAGCATCTCTGGCTGACATGTTCTCCACTCCTAGCTAGCAAAACCAGATTCCTTTATGGCCGTAAAAATCTCTGCAGAGGTGTTTATCTCCTGAAGTCATCCTTTCTATCGTTAAGCAAAATAACTGTATTGTGTGCAGCCCCTGCTGGCTCATGTGTCACTAGTACCGGGTCTCCCTACCATTAAGGACTGCAGCACTTTCAAGTTCTCCGACTCTCCATGTGACATCCCAAGTGAACCAATACCACTGCTGCCCCACTCACTCACCCATTCTAAAAAAGTGAAAGATAAGCACACAAACAGGTGACTAGTGTTTAAGTAATCTCAGAAATATTTGCATTCAGATTACTTTCCCTAGAATTTTCTCCTCCCTACCCCATCAAGAGTGGGCATGTGCTTTATTATAGCAACGAGACTAACAAGGCTCACCTGAGTGTTCCCACTCAAAGAAGAGATTTCACTTTCTACCTTAAAATGCAGAAACTACTATGGGTTAAAAGAGAAACACACACACTTTAAGAAACTCTCATCTCCTCCTCTTCAAAATGTGGGGTATGCATTCCAGAGCTCTCAGCCTGATGGACAGCTTGGAAGCAGAAGGAACTACTGTCCAGCAAGTGGCCTTTGCCCCATGTCCATTGTGCCTTGTGTCTTCCCAGCCAACTCAGAACTCCTCACAGCCAGCCCCCCCGACTGCTGCTCACAGGCTCAGGCAAAGGTGGGAGTAGCCAGGGCTTGGCAGTTGGGAGACACTCGAAACTATCTGTTGGACAAACAAGTGAATATGAGTCCCGAAACTTTCTAGACAGTCTCTGTCCCATTGGGTTCAAACCAGTAAAAAGCCAGAGAAGTATCTTTCTGTCCCAAACATAAGCAAGAGATGGATGAGTCCTTTGTGCAGAAGTTACTAAACACTCCTAGGTGTGGAGGAGTTTTTTTGTTAATCAAACAACATCCAGTTTGTTTGATGAAAGATTAATATGGTCCATGAGTTCAACGTCATCTTCAGATTAAACCATTCACTAAAACATGGATGGCTTGGTCTGCAGCTACAAGGAATAAATACACTTTATAAAATATGAATTCCTGGTACTAAGGTTCTGCTTCAAAGGAAAGCTCAACCTAGACCATATAATGAATAGAGACTGAAGGAAGAGATATTGGGAACTCAACTGATTTTCGGGCAAAGGAGTGTGAGAGGAAATGGGGAAGAGGAACTAGGGATATCAGCTTCATTCTCGTCATGATTCACAGAAATGAGTGCAGAGGGAAGACAAATCAGATGCCCAGACTGCAGTGCTAGGATACAGGAGGCTGTCATGTTTAGATTGCTGAGAAAAGGATGGAGGCAAAAAATCTGAAGTTTCAGTCACAGTCTGTTTTCTCCAAGTAGGAGAAAAGCTCATGGGAGATCCCAATGGACCTTATCTGAAACACTTTGAGGATTCCATCTTGCTCTCTTCCACATTCTTTATATTTTCTAAGTATTTCTGGAAGCATAACAGAACCTTTCTCTAGCTTTTTGGGGTGTCAGCTCCCAGTTGTCAGTACAATCCCCAGCCATAATTTCAGATCTTCCATCCTGTCAACATTCTTCAAAACACAGAAATAATTCCTTTCTCTCCCTCACTCACACAGTAGAGGTTAAACTTATTGAATTATTGATCAATTGGTTAAACTTATGAAATTATTTTAAATATTCACCTGAAACCAGTGAGACTAGAAACATCACATTTTAGGGTAATGATGAGGTAGAAAAGCAAGCTAAATTGTCTTATCAATTATACTTTGGTAGAAGATTTTTAAACAATAAGGAACAAGGTGGATGTATAATTTTAAAAAGAAAGTATTTCCTGAGATATGTGTTCCTAGATTAAGGTACAGTGTGCCCTGAATAGCGAGTCACAGTTTTTCTAAGGTCCTCCTCCCCTGAGTTACACTGTGGGTAAAAAGGGCAGGATTATGATAAATAGAAAGAAACTAGAGGCATTTTAGTTTAATAAAAAGAACTTCTGGAAAAAGACTTCTTCGTTACTGTAAATATTCAAGCAGAGGTTTCTGGGTGTTTCTGATGGCATCAAGCATCAGAGACCAAGGTCAGCCTAAGAAACAACCAAGGCCCCTTCCTACAAAAAGAGTAAAATTAGATCCATATACGAAATGCCTAGCGCAGTACCTGGTGCATAAGAGATACACATGGATACCAAGTCCTTCCCATCCCAAGAGTCTGCTGGTCTATGATTGTATATATCGGATGTATTTCTGGAAAGATAATTGGATACATTCTGGATTCTTCCAGAAGTTCACAATTTTCACAATCGGAGCCACTGAGAGAAGGCAAGGGAAGGAGACATGTTCTTTTTGCTTGTGTCAGCAGCTCTTGCTCCAGTCGGAGTTTTCATCACCTTCAGGCAGTCATTGGTTTGGGCTTCATGCTACCCACTACAGCTGAGAAAACTGCTCCTGCAGCCTTCGCTCCTTCCATCAGGGCGTGTTCTACCTGCAAAGCACATCAGTTCACAGGACAATCAGCACCAATCCTAGGCTGGCACGCTCCCTTACCTCTACCCCACCATTCCCCTTCAGCAACCAGCCTGCCTGGAGTCTATTCCTAAGAGAAGAACAGTCCGTGCTATCCTACATTTTCCAAACTCCTAGAGTGACAGGAGACCAAGAAAAGCCAGGACTGTTGGAGACAGACAACCCCTTCCTCCCTCTGCGCCATCCGGCCCAGCGTCTGCCTCCAGTGTGGGGCTCAGAGGCAAAGGATCTCACAGTGCCATAGCCACTGAGGCCTTCATTGCACAAACAGGGGATCCCAGAGCCAGGGAGCAGAACTCACTTGGACAGAGCCATACAGTGAATTCCTGTCCAAACTTAGCTCTTGGGTTCTTGGGCCTCATGAATCCTGGGCCCAGGCTTCTTCAGAGGGTTTCTTGTAATGCCCTCAGTCCTTGGGGTTTTCATGTCCAAATGTTCATGGGGTGGGAGGTTTCTCACATCAGGGCCCACTGAGCCCCTGACACTAGAGCAAAGCCTCACAAGAATAGAGTGCAGGCCAGGCGCGGTGGCTCACATCTATAATCCCAGCACTTTGGGAGGCCAAGACGGGTGGATCACGAGGTCAGGAGTTTGAGACCAGAGTGGCCAACACGGTGAAACCCCATCTCTATTAAAAATACAAAAAAAATTAGCTGAGCATGGTGACACGCAACTGTAGTCCCAGCTACTCGGGAGGCTAAGGCAGGAAAATCACCTGAACCCAGGAGGCAGAGGTTGCAGAGGTGAGCTGAGATCACACCACTGCACTCCAGCCTGGGCGACAGAGTAAGACTCTGTCTCCAAAAAAAAAAGAATGGTGTGCAGGCTGGAGAGGACGCAGAGCACAGAGGAGGAAGGTGCAGAAAGTGAAGGACACAGCAGGGAGGCTGCCCACGCCCACGGAGGCTGGGTTGGCAACAGCAGAGGCCAACACTGGAACGTGAGCCCACTCTGCTTAGACAACAGAAGAAACATAGGGAGAAAAATAGAACAATTATGTTCCTCTTTTAATCCTTAATGTTTTTCATCTCTTTAAAGGGGGTAATAAATACTTTCTCTGCTCATCTCATGGGGTTTTAGTAAGGATCACCTATTAACGTGAACAACCCAAACTCGTACATATATTTAGGATTCAAAGTTCTTCTACCTGCTCTGTGCCACATGTAATTTATTACTGCTCTATGTGACAGGAAGTGACAGAGCCAAATGCAGTACAGGTCAGGGAGGTAATGGGAGTGAGGCAGGTGGATGACATGCCTGCTTGCCCCGTATGCCCTACAAAGCCACGGCATGTCCCTACAGAGTGTCAGCAGGTAGGAATGATGGCCCAGTGGCCTCATCAATTGTCAGTCAAAGAGAAGCTGAGGGCCAGGTGTGCTGGCTCACACCTGTCATCTAGCACTTTGGGAGGCCGAGGCGGATGGATCACCTGAGGTCAGGCGTTCAAGACCAGCCTGGCCAACATGGCAAAAACCCATCTCTACTAAAAATACAAAAATTAGCCGGGTGTGATGGTGTACACCTGTAATCCCAGCTACTTGGGAGACTGAGGCAGGAGAATCGCTTGAACCCAGGAGGGGGAGTTTGCAGCGAGCTTGAGATCATGCCACTGCACTCCAGCCACTGCACTCCAGCAAGACTCTGTGTCAAAAAAAAAGAGAGAGATAAAAGCTGAGAAGCTACATCTTTTTACATAAAATTTCTATATTTTTAAATACTGGCAAGTAATTAAAACAAAAAATATGTGTGTGGGTGTGTATCCAAGGTGTAGCCCACAGGGTACGAGTTTGCATCTTTGGCAATAGAGTATCTGCTTCTGCTTATCTCTGCTTTGTTAAGGAAGAAATAGTTTTTGGCCAGGCATGGTGACTCACACCTGTAATCCCAGCACTTTAGGAGGCTGAAATGGGAGGATCACTTGAGCCCAGGAGTTCAAGATCAGCCTGGGCAACATAGCAAAACCATCTGTCTACAAAAATATTTTAAAACTAGTTGGGTGTGGTGATGCATGCCTGAAGTCCCATCTATTCAGGAGGCTGAGGCAGGAGAATTGCTAGAGCCCAGGAGGTTGTGGCTGCTGATTATGCCACTACATTTCAGCCTAGGTGACACAGTGAGACCCTGTATTCAAAGAAAGAGAAAAAGACAGACAGAAAGAAAAGCTTTCAGAAATATAGTGAATTGACCAAGGAGACTTCTCTAGTTAATAGTTGAACTAGGGCTCCAACCGGTGGTCTTACTATTAGCCCAGTGCCTTTTCTACTCCTCCCTGTGTTAATAAAGGTGAAAATACCTCCTGAACCACAAAGTCCTGCAGAAATAGATAGCCCTACTAGTATAACGAATAACATGATGAAGGCACTGATTACCATTCTGATCACTAATGAAATGATAAACCCCCAGAAAGCTCCAGAAGAAGACATCATCAGAGCAAATGGGATCACACCTGCTGGCTCCGGGGTACGCCGTATCTGAGGCCATTGACAAAGTGCTCGCAGTTCCCTTCAATCAGGCTGTACTGCACGATCTTGCTGACCATCCTTTTTGTACGCTGGATGATCTCGTCCACCGGCAGGGGCAGGTATGTCCCATCGAGCTTGTTATTGACCTTCCAGGAGCAGCCATGCAGCACATCCTCCAGACGACTGTATTTCACCACGGCCCGATTGCTAAAGATGGAAGTAATGCTACCCACCTCGAACTCCTCACCTGGAGACCAAAGACAAAAATTGGGAATTTCAAGGAGTAGCAGAGCAGAGCACAGTCTAAGGCTCTGAGGAAGCTGCTTCCCCTGGGGTCTCATTTGCACCATCAATAAAAGGGTGGCAGAAGAGGAGGAGTTGGAGCCAGGAACCACAGAGAATCAACTTTCCTGAGAAGCCCTTTGCCCTGTGCTATGCTTCCTGCTCTCATCCTCCACGGGAGTCTCTCTCATTCAACTCTTGGAACACCTTACCATGTGGCCCCAGACTGTGTTGCACAGACCTGCCCAAGTCCTAGGATTTGAGTCTTGTTTCCTAAGCAGAGTTCAGCAATCTTTACAAACAAGTAAAGAGCACCCTCTATGTAAGTATCAGCTCCTGGGTAAAGGGCGATCACATACACGATTACGGTGGTTCCACGATACGCCTCCCTCTGGGGCTGCCACAGGAGCACAGGGGAACCAAGCCAAGTAGGACTCTGAATGGCACCTGCTCCCGCCAGCTTCCACCTACAGCCACTCGACTGCTACCTCTACTCAAATACGGGGACTCTCATTAAGGGTATGTTTAAAAACAGGATTCCACAGCTTTGAGAAATGTTTGAAAGTTGCTATATTATCATATTGAGCCCTTAGAGGAGACAGAGACTCAAAGAGGGTCAGGAACCTGCCCAAGGCCAGGTGGGTGGTCATTTAAAGCCAGCACTGTTTTTCTGCTACAACTACATGGATATGCAGATGTGTACACCCTCCCCTTTATAAGTTGTCCAAGGACAAGAAATGTTCCATGATCTTTTCTTACAAATTTGAAGAAAATCTGCTGATCTTATAAAAGCTAGCAGTAGATCATTCAGCATTCGGGAGCAGAAAGGGCAGAATTCCTTTTCAGAGAGAGCAAGATGGGGTGGGGGAAGACGTAACTGATAAATGTCTCTGTGGCTGTACAAGAGGGAAACTCCCGGACTTAGTCTGGAAAGAAGCAATAGATTTCCACATTCTCCGAGTAGGTTCTGAGACAAGAAGTGGGAAGGGTATGAGTAGAGGGGCAGCGAAGAGAGGCGATGAGAAAGGGACTCTGCTCCCTGAAGACCTCCAGCATGGTGAGAGATTGGGCCAAAGGAAGGGACAGAACACAGGGGTGACAGCTGAGAACAAGTTGGGGCTAAAGGCCTTTGGGACAGTGCCCTTCTGTAATTCACCTTTGAACTGGCAATACCTGCATGGGAGAGAGCATTCAAAGGGCATTCATGGGTATTCAACAGGGTCCGCCTACCCCTTCCTCTCCCAATCCCCCAGGCCCCACCAGGCCCCATCTCCTGAGACATCCGTTGTGACCTGTGGTTCTGGATACCCAATTTTAAGTTGCTTCCCCTTCTGCTGTAATCTTCCTCTACTACATCACCTCCTGCCCCATCCAATCTCCACTAAGATTTCATTAACACAAATTTGATCTCAGCCATATGTTAAGACAGCTGTGAGAAATGAGAGGAGGGCTGTATCTACATTTAGGGTGAGACAGCATGGAGCGTGTGGAACAGCAGGGAGACAAGGTGAGGGCAAAGGTGCCAAAGGTGATCAAGAAGCCACAGGCAGGGTTCAAGGACTATAGAAAACAATTGGCAATCAGAACATGTATGCGCCTGCGTCCTCCTTGGGGAATCCTCAGAAAGATGAGGATGATGTTCAACTGCTGTCAATACAAAATGGAGCTCAAGTTCTAAAATGTGTGTTTTTAAACAAAGACCCCTCTAGGAGGTCAGGGAACTTGGGCCACACTCTTTACACTTGTATCACTCAGGGCTGGACACTCAGTGGGTTTTGGTGAACAGAGACCAAACTCTATCACTCAGTAAACAAAGGTCCAGTCATGCTTCAAGGGGTCCCATTGTTAAAGAATGGCAATAACTGAGGAGCCCAGTAATTAACTGTGCTTCTATTTACTTGGCTAACTTCAATATCAGTATTTCAATAGAGTATTCACTCTTACTCGGGGGAGCCAGATGGACCACGCAATCATCTTCTACATCGATGGCCCAGTGTTCATAGCCAATTCGAAAAATCTCTATCAGGTCTCCAGGTCTGGGTCTTGGTTTTCCCTACAATGGAAAAATAAAAGATAAATGGCACATGCCCAAGGAACTCCAGGCACCTTGTTTTAGGATCAGGTACAGCTCAGCCTAAAGATCCCCTCAGTGTGGTTCAGCACTTCGCAGAAACCCAAGCTAAAGAAATTTCTCTTCACACCGAGGACCAAAGAACTCCCCGTCTCTCCTAACACCAGTCACATTACTGAAGCCATCAAGGATACCTGTGCCAGTTATTAGTGTACTGCCTCTCAGCTCTGAATGTACCCTCCAATATACGCCCTGTGATAAATTATTAAACTTCTTTAAGCATTTCTTCCTTAAAGCAGGTAGGATGTTAAACCTTCTCAGTAGAGGGTGCTGGAAGGACTTTGCAAGAGAAGGGGGCTCTCCTGCAGTTTCTGGCGAGGGGTGGGCAGGATGGTGGTCAGCAGCGTGAGTGTGTGGACATCTAGTAGAGTTCTGCCTCAGATCCAGGATCCTCAAGACCCCCTGCCCCTGCTGGCACCCTGATTCCCTCTGCAAGTCCCCCACATGGCCCACCTGAAGCCCAGAGGGTATCCCCATGCTCTGCACACCCACACCACCAGTTGCTAATAGCCACTTCAGTCCTGCTTGTCCAGCAATTGCAAACTTCTTTGTTACGTGTGTCCACATGTGTGTGTGCATGTGTGCATGCATGTGTGTGTGTGTGTGTGACAGGTAGAGAGAGAATGAGAATATACATGAAAAGGTAGGCATAGAGTTGTAAATATGATGAGCATCCATCTTTTCAAAAACTATTTGGCCAGAGCTCCAGGTCTCACCTTCACTGCTGTGTTCTCTTCTCCTAGAGGCCCAGCTTCTGTGGCCCTATGACCTGGAGGTTTCTGGAAATCCATAGCTAAGATGTCAGGATCCCCTGGAAGCCTAAAAATGGTATTGTTGTCTCTAAGCCAGACCTGATCACCTATCTGGAGCAAAGAAAAGAGCCCTGGAATATGAAGAGGCACAAGATGGTAGTGAAATACCCAGTTACGTGCTCTCATTCCACCCAAGACCTTTGGTCAGAACAGGATATAAAAGATTCATTCCCAAAAGTGATATTAAAAAGATACAGAGAATGTGAACATGAGAATTTACAATTAAGGAAAGACTGTAAAAGTGTGGGGGGGTGTGTATAAAGTGCACAAAGGAGATCATAATGGACTTAATGTTATTAACTTGTCAACTACTCAGAGCAAAGTATTTTAATGCAATACATGTGTGAAAGTCTTTAGTAAATTTTCAAATTCAAATACACATAAGACATGACATACTGGAGAGAAACCTATCAAATGTAAAGAATGTGCAAATGGGCCAGGTGTGGTGGCTCACGCCTGTAATCCTAGCACTTTGGGAGGCCAAGGTGGGTGGACCACCTGAGGTCAGGAGTTTGAGAGCAGCATGACCAGCATGGTGAAACGCTATCTCTACTAAAAACACAAAAAATTAGCCAGGCTCGGTGGTGCACACTTGTAGTTCCAGCTACTTGGGAGACTGAGGCAGGAGAATCGCTTGAACCCAGAAGGCAGAGGTTGCAGTGAGCCGAGATTGCGTCATTGCACTCCAGCCTGAGCAACAGAGCAAGATTCCATCTCAAACAAAAAGAATGTGGCAAATTATTTCACATGCTTTCACACCTAACTCAACGTCAGAGAAGTCATACGAGACAGAATTCCTACAGATGTGAATAATGTGGCAAAGCCTTTAAGCAGTCCTCAGCCCTTACTAAAGATAATTCACACTGGAGATAATCCCTACCAATGTGAAGAATGTGGCAAAACCTTCAACCAGTTGTTAACCCTTCTTACACATAAGATAATTCATACTGGAGAGAAACCCTACAAGTGTGAAGAATGCGGTAAAGCCTTTAACTACTACTCAACTCTTATTAAACATGAGAGAATTCATACTGAAGAGAAACCCTACAAATGCAAAGAATGTAGCAAGGCCTTTAACTGATCCTCAAACCTTAATGAACCTAAGAATTCATACTAGAGAGAAACCCTACAAATGTGAAGGATGGGACAAAGGCTTTTAAGTGCATCTCAAGCCTCACTAAACATAAGATGATTCATACTGGACAAAAATCCTACATATGCAAAGAATGCGGTAAAGCTTTTAACCAGATTTCAACCCTTATAAGAGATTCATACTGGGGAGAAACACTATGATTGAATATGGCAAAGTATTTAAAAGATCCTCAAACATGAGATAATTCATACTGAAGAAACTCTACAAAATTGAAAAATGTGGAAAAGCTTTGAACCACACCTCATACTTTTCTAAAGATAAAAGAAATTATACTGGTGAGAAACCCTAGAAATGTGAAGAATGTGGCAAAGCCTTTAAATGATTGTCACACCTTACTGTATGTAAGATCATTCATACTAGAGAAAACTGCTACACATATAAATAATGTAGCAAAACTTTAATGTTCACACCTCATTGCACAGGAAAGCATTTATACTTCAGAAAAATTGTACAAATATAAAGAATGTGGAAAAGCCATTGCTATCTGCTCAAATCTTACTCAAAATCAGAGAGCTCATACTTAAAGCATTATAAATCTAATTACTGTAAAAAAACACCTTTCAGAAAATTTAAGCTTTTAAAGTGAATAAGTATTTGTTCTGAAGAAAAACATTACAAGCATAAAGGGGATTGTAGTACCATTACTTGTACTACAAACCTGATCGCACACATTTTATACTACAGGAAAACACCAAAGCAGCTGCTCAAACCTTGTTGAACATTAGAGAATTTATGTTGGAAAGAAACCCTACAAATGTAATGAATGTGGAAAACATTTGTTTAAAAACTCCAGCTTCGGTCAGGCATGGTGGCTCATGCCTGTAATCCTAGCACTTTGAAAAGCCAAGGCAGGTAAGTCATTTGAGATCAGGTGTTCTAGACCAGCCTGGCCAACATGGTGAAACCCCATCTCTACTAAAAATTCAAAAAAAATTAGCCAGATGTGGTGGCGGGCACCTGTAATCCCATCTACTGGGAGGCTGAGGCAGGAGAATCACTTGAACCCAGAAGGCAGAAGTTGCAGTGAGCCGAGATCGTGCCACTGCACTACAGCCTGGGTGACTGAATGAGACTCCATCTAAAAAAAAAAAAAAAACCTCCAGCTTGGACAACACTAGAGAGTTCACACTAAAAGAACTCACATTTGCAGATGCAGCAAATGTGAAAAAATATTTAATCAAACATTATGTCTATATAAACATCAGAGGATTCACAGTAGAAAGAACTAAGGTACTGACACTTCATACATTACACTAAATCAGAGTGTGAGTACAGAAAATAATTCAAAGCTAAAACTGTCAGATAATTTATTTGTATATAACTTTAAAAGAAACACAAGACTTTTTTGAAGAGTTATTATTACAAAGTATTTGTTTTCCCTTGAAAAAATTATGGTTTTTTGAAAGCAAATGTAATTTAACTCTCAAATTACTTCATGCTGTTCCTTCATTCCTATTGTTTATGTGAAAGCATGTGATCCATTATTGTTGCATCAGCTCTATGACAGATTCTTTTTCATTAGATGGGCACTATTTACGACCTTTTCCATGGAAAAGTAAGGGCATTGAAATGTAATGGTGAAACCCTATCTCCACTAAAAATACAAAAAATTAGCCAGGTTTGGTGGTGCATGCCTGTAGTCCCAGCTAGTTAGGAGGCTGAGGCAGGAGAACTGCTTGAACTCAGCAGGCAGAGGTTGCAGTGAGCCAAGATCTGACCATTGCACTCCAGCCTGGGTGGTAGTAGGAGTCTTAATCTCAAAAAAAAAAAAAGGTGCACAGTGAAAATTTAAGTGGAGAGGCTCTTTGTGGTTGACCTATAACTTTATTTGAGTGAAGCAAGAGGTAGGTGTTCAGAGTAATATTCTTCTACATGACAGTGAGAGGAAAACATTTTGAATTTTAGTAGTAAATCATTTTACCAAGTGCACTTTTATGTAACAAAATGCAGTACATTTTGAAATTCTGTCTTAAGATTACAGGTGAACTTAATTTTTTTTAATAAAACTGTTTTTAAAACTATTATTAGGCTGAATAAAGAAAATATGGAATACTATGCAGCCATAAAAAGGAAATCGTGTCCTTTGCAGGGACATGGATGGAGTTGGAAGCCATTACCCTCAGCAAACTAACACCGGAACAGAAAACCAAATGCCACATGTCCTCACTTACAAGCGGGAGCTGAATAATGAGAACAGATGGACACATGGGAGGAGGAACAACACACACTGAGGCCTGTCAGGGACGGCGGGTTGGGGGAGAGAGAGCATCAGGAACAATAGTAAATGGATGCTGGACTTAATATCAAGGTGATGGGTTGATCTGTGCACAAACCACCATAGCACACATTTACCTATGCAACAAACCTGCACAGCCTGCACATGTACCCCAGAACTTAAAATGAAAGTTGAAGAAAAAAAGAAAGAAAAAAAAACCAAACAACCATCAATAAGGACCAGTTAAGTAAATATTCCTACATCTACACACACAGAGACATTAGAGAGAGCAAGGTGAATTTACATGAGCAGCATGATGCTGCTGAGATTCACGCATGCTGCAGCATGTGTCAGTTACTCCATTATACAGAGGCACCACTTATAAATAAGAACATGTGGTGTTTGGTTTTCTGCCCCTGTGTTAGTTTGCTGAGGATAATGGCTTCCAGCTCCATCCCTGTCCCTGCAAAGGACATGATCTCATTCCTTTTTATGGCTGCATAGTAGTCCACATTTCTTGGCTTAACCAGCATTGTTCTTTTTCAATATTACTTTGGCTATTCCATATAAATTTTAGGATCACTTCATCAATGGATATCAAAAAATATATTTTGAGAGGGATTATGTTTCATCTGTAGATCGATTTGGTGAAGATGCCACCTTAAGATTGCAGATATTTTGCAACCCACAAACATGGAACTTTTTTCATGTACTTAAATCTTCTTCAGTCTTCCTTACCAATGTTTTGTACTCTAATATTTTTGTTAAAGTTATTCCTAAGTATTTTTATGCTATGATGAATGGAATTACTTTCTTAATTTCATTTTCAGCTAGTTCACTTGTAATACATAGAAATTCCATTGATTCTTGCACATGAACCTTGGATCCTGCAGCTCTACTGAACATATTTATTAATTCTAATGGTTTTGTGGCCGAGGCATGGTGGCTCATTCCTGTAACCCCCAAACTTTGGGAGTCCAAGGCAGGCAGATCACTTGAAGCAAGAAATTCAAGACCAGCCTGGACAACATGGTGAAACCCCATCTCTACTAAAAATACCAAAAAAAAAAAAAAATAGCCAGGAGTGGTGGCACATGCCTACAGTCCCAGTTACTTGGGACACTGAGGCACAAGAATCAATTGAAGCCAGGAGGCAGAGGTGGAAGTGAGCTGAGATTGTACCACTGCACCACTGCACTCCAGCATGGGTGACAGAGAAAGACTCTGTCTCAAAAAAAAAAATTCTAATAGTTTTGTAAGTACAAGCATTTCTCATTTTATTGTGCTTTGCTCTATTGTGCTTCATAGATATTTTATTTTTTACAGATTGAAGGTTTGTGACAACTGCACGTCTGATAAATCAATTGGTGCTATTTTTCCAACAGGATGTGTTCACTTTGTCCGCATTTTTTAGTAGTAAAGTATTTTTAATTAAAGCATGTATTTTTTTACATGTAATGCTATTGAAAACTTAATAGGCTACAGTATAATATAAACATAACTTTCACATGCACTGGGAAACCAAAAAATGTGTGTGACTCACTTTCTTGCAATATTCATTTTATTGTGATGGTTTAGAACCAAACTTAGGATTTTCTACATACATTGAATAAATGTGATGAGAGTGGCCATCGCTGCGTTGCTAGATCTGGTCTCTTATTAAATATGTTGGTTACAGATTTTTTATAGTTGCCCTTTTTCAGGTTGAGGAAACTCCCTTTGATTGAGTTTCAGATAATTTTTTTTTATCATGAAAAGCAGATTTTGTCAAATGCTTTTTCCAGGGATATTGAGAAGATCATACAATTTTTGTCCTTTATTAACATGATATATTACTATATTACTTTGTTTTTTTGAGAGGAAGTCTCACTCTGTCGCCTTTGCTGGAGTACAGTGGTGGGATCTCGGCTCACTGAAACCTTCACCTCCTGGGTTCAAGCCATTCTCATGCCTCAGCCTCCCGAGTAGCTGGGATTACAGCTGTGCACTATCACTTCCAGCTAATTTTTTTGGTTTGTTTAACCTTTTTGTCCAGGCTGGTCTGAAACTCCTGACCTCAAGTGATCCGCCTGCCTCCACCTCCCAAAGGGATAATAGGCACGCACCACCAGACTCAGCCTTGGTATATTACATTAATTGATTTTGGGGTGTTACATCAAACTTGCATTTCTGGGATAAATCTAAGTCATTGTGTATAATCCTTTTTATATACATGCTGGATTCAGTTTGCTGGCATTTTTCTGAGGATTTTTACATGTATGTTTATAAGAGATAATAGTCTTGTTTTCTTTTTTGTGGTTTTTTTCTTTTTCTCTTTTTTTTTTTTTTTGAGATATCTTGGCTTTGATAACAAGGTAATACTGGCCTCACAGAATGAGTTGGGAAGCATTTCTTTCTCTATTTTCAGAAAGAGTTTGTGAAAGATGGGTAATTTTTCTTCTTTAAAGGCATGGTAGAATTCTCAAGCAAAGCCATCTGGGCATGAGCTTTTCTTTGTGAAAAGATTTGTATTTACTAATTCAATTTAGATTTTCTAGTTTTTCTTGAACCAGTTTTGTACTTTGTATCTTTCTAGGAACTTACCCAATTCATCTCAGTTGTCTAACTTGTTTGCATGAAGTTCTTCACAGTATTCCCTTTTATGTCTGTAAGATTGACAGTGTGCCCCTTCCTACATTCCCAATTTTGGCAACTTAAATACTCTCTCTTTTTCACTTGGCTAGTATAGCTAAAAGTTTCTCAATTTTATCTTTCCAAAATACTATCTTTTGGCTTCATCGTTTTCTATATTGATTTCTGTTTTCTATTTCACTGATTTCTGCTCCAGTAGTTATCATTTTCTTCCTTCTGTTTGTTTTGGTTTTTGTTTGCTTTGTTACCCTAGTTTCTTAAGGTAGGAGCTTAGATTATTGATTTGAGATACTTTTTCCTTTCTGATATAGGCATTTGCAGCTATAAATTTTCCTCTAAGCCCTTCAGAACATCTCATAAATTTTGATATGT
This sequence comes from Plecturocebus donacophilus, assembly GCA_004027715.1. Classification (NCBI taxonomy): domain Eukaryota; kingdom Metazoa; phylum Chordata; class Mammalia; order Primates; family Pitheciidae; genus Plecturocebus; species Plecturocebus donacophilus. The sequence goes on along the minus strand of PVKP010018741.1, from coordinate 19,923 downwards.
TCTGTTTTCATTTTTACTCAGCTCAAAATATTTTCTAACTTCCTTGTTCCTTTATTGACCATGGGTTATTTAGATGTATGTTGTTTAATTTCCAAAGACTTGTGAATTTCCCAAAATATCACTTTGTTATTAATTTCTAATTTAATTTTATGTGAGGAAATAAAATATTTTGCAGGATTTCAATACGTTCAAATTTACTGAGACTTGCTTTATGGCCTAGAAGATGGTCTGTCCTGGAAAACGTTCGTGTGTGCTAGAGAAGAATATGTACTCTGTTGTTGAGTGAAATGTTTTATAAATGTCAGTTAGATAGAGTTAGCTAATACTGTTGCTCATCTCTTCTATCTGCTCACTGATTTTCTGTCTAGTCATTCTATCCATTACTGAGAGTGGGGTATTGAAGTCTCCCAACAATTATTTCTGAATTCCCCGTTTATCTCTCTAATTCTATCAGTTTTTGCTTCATACTTTTTGGGATTGTTTTGTTGGTTATGTATATGTTTATAATTGTCATATCTTCCTGAGGAATTAACCTTTTTGTCATCATAAAATGATCCTTTTTTTACTAATAATATTTCTCCTCTTAAAGCCTATTTTTTTTCTGATATTAGTACAATCACTCCTGCTATGACTACTGTTTACATTAACCTATTTGTGACTTTGGAACTAAAGTGTGTCTCTTGTGGATGGCGTATAACTGGATCTTGTACTACCAAGTCATATGATCTCTGCCTTTTTTGGTGTGTTTAGTTCATTCACATTTAATGTTACTATTAATAAAGTTGGATTTACGTCTATAATTTTGCTGTCAATATTCTGTACCCCACATGTCTTTTTTGTTCCTCTGTTCCTCTTTTGCCATCTTTTTTGTATCAAAGACATATTGTCTAATGATCATTTTAATTCCTCTGTTAACTTTTTAATAACATTTTTAATTGCCTTCTTTGTGGTTGCTGTAGGGATTATAATATGCATCTTGACATATTGCTAATTACTTCAGATTAATACTAACTTAATTCCTATAAAATATGAAAACTTTGCTTAAAATTAGTTCCTTTCCTTCTCCCTTCCTTTATGCTATTATTGTTAGATAATATATGGATGTAGTTTATAACATATATGGATGTAGTTACATATACTACATCCATATATGTTATAAACCCAAGACAGTTACAAATATTGCTTTATATAAACTTTTTTAAATTAGTTAAGAGAAAAAAGAAAAAATATACTTATAGTCATTTATATTAACCACACTTTTATCATTTCTAGTACTCTCCATTTCTTCCTGTTGATTAAGGTACTTACTGTCTAACTAGTTTTATTAAATTGCCTTTCAAATTGGTTAGCATAAATAATAAAATATATATTTATATTCTTCTATATAATCACCTATGTAATTATCTTTACTGGTACTTTGTATTTCATGTGGTTTAGAATACTATCTGGTGTGACTTTCTTTCCACCTGAAGAATTTTCTTTGCTATTTCTTTTAAGGCAAGTCTGCTAGCCACAAAGTCTATCAGTCTTCATTCAACTGGGACTATATTTCATCTACATTTTTACAAGATACATTACTGGATATAAAATTCTTGGTTGATCGGTTTTTTCTTTCAGCATTCTTAATATGTCATCCCACTGCCTTCTGGCCTCCACTGTTTCTGATGAAAAGTTGACTATGGTTTTTTATTGTGCTTCTCTTGTATATAACAAGTCTTTTTTCTCTTGCTGTTTTCAAGATTCTCTCTTTGTGTTTGGCTTTCATCTGTTTGAATGATATGTCTAGGTATTCATAGAGCTTCTTGGGTGCATAGATAAATGTTTTACATCAAATCTGGAAAATATTCAGTTATCTTGTATACAGGTATGTTTTCTGCCTTTTTATCTTCTCTCTTTCTGGGACTCCAATTACACATTTGTTGGTTTGCTCAATGGTGTATCCTTGGCCTCTGAGGCTCTGTTCATTTTTCTTTATTCTTTTTCCTCCTGCTCTTCATATTAGATAGTTGCTGTTGATCCATCTTCAAGTTTGCTGATTCTTTTTTCTTTTTGGTAACTCAAATTCGCTGTTGAGTCACTCTAGTAAATTTTTTTATTTTGGCCATTGTATTTTTCAACCCCACGATTTGCATTTGGTGCTTATCATTTCTACCTCCTTATTAATATTCTATATCTGATAAGTCATTGTCATTCCACCTTCTTTTGTCTTTAAACTTGATTTTATTTATTTATTTAAATATACTCATAATAGCTGTTGAGCAGTTTTTGCTACATTCAACATGTAAACCCACTAGGAAAGAGTCTCTAGTTACTGTTTTTGTGTGTATGGGTCACTCTTTCCTGTTTCTTAGCATGTCTCATAATTTGTTGTCGAAAAACTGGACATTCTAGGTAACATATTGTAGCAACTCTGGTTGCAGAATTGCCACAATACATTCTGATCTCCTTCCCCACCCCACCAAGGCTGACGGTTGTTACTGTTTGCTTGTTTGTTTGTTGTTTGTTTATTGACCCACCTGGACTGATTCTGTGATGTCTGTTTCTCTCACAGCATGTAACCACTGAGATATCTGCTTAGATTTTTTTTTCTTGTTTTTATTTTTAAACCTGACTTCCTAGATCAGCAGAGCTTAATGGTCAGCCAGTGACTGGCCAGAGGTTGAGCCACACCTTGTGCCAGGAAGGCTTCACCTTTTGTCAGTGGATCTCTGCGTGACTTGGAGAATTCATTCAAAATTCCAGATTTTTATGAGTCTCCAGTCCCTCCTGAATGTGTATACAGCCTTTTGTGTAGCTTCCAGACCACCAGATACATGTGGCAACTTTTCAAGACCCTCTTTAGTTGTATCATTACCTGGATTTCCATGTTAAATTTTTGGCTAGCCTGGTGGCCTACTGCTTGACCTAACTGGTACTGCAACCTCAAGCTAGCTGCAATTGTGGTCTTCCATGATTGTTTGTCACTGAGATAACTATTGTTTTCAACATCCCTGGGCATGGAAATAGAGTCAGTCTCTCTCTGCTGATACTGCCAATCCTCCCACAAGCCCCACCACCTGGATAGAACTTCCTTACCACAATCACAGAGCTGGAGGTGAAGGGGCAATGCTAACACACTACAGACTCCCACTGTTCTTTCTGAAATTCTGAGAACCAGTAGACTTTCTTAAATTAACCCTTCTCAGTTTGTTGTATGCCTTTGGTCAAATTTCCTGTCTTTAGATGACTGTCTTTGGCAATTTTGTCTAGCTTTATAATTGTGTTGGGGAAAGAGGATTTGCTGAGATCTGCACTCAGCCATTCCACAAGTCCTATCCACTTGCAGGGATGAGTTTTTGTGGGCGCAAAGCAAACAGTATATACTAATATATTTCATGGAAGGAATTGAGGCCAAGAGAGAGGAAGTGTTTTGTCTAAATTCCCACAGCAAGTCCATGGGAGAGCTAGGACCAGAACCACCCCCATGCTCCTGCCAACAAACCAACTCTTTCTTCTTCTGCCTTAAAGGGAAAATGTGATGGCAGCCACACATCCACTAGAGGGCTCCCCAAACCAGGCTTCTCACCCAGAAAGCACAATGATATTGTAGGAGACTTAAAATTGGACTTCATTTTCTTTTGCCATAAGTCCAGGGAAAGCAATATGGATACACCCCTCCCTACAATCCAGAAGCTGATAGTATACGGAAGAGGTTGAGAGCTAAGAGTTGGGAGGGCAGCATGTGAGTGATGTAGATGAATACAGAGGACCAGGAGGAGGAGGGCTAGGAGCAGCCAAGAGAGTAAGTGAAGAAAGGAAAGAGTGGAGGAGAGATCTTTCTCATCCTTTGAAGAAGATTAAAAAGTAGCAATAGCAAATAGTATTCTCTTTGTGATTCAGATATCAACAGAAATATATTGCTTTAAGCAGATGCCTCTGTCTTGATAAACGGCAAAGGGATCGGAGAATGATGTTTTAAAATGTTCGTTAGAAAGTCTGAAGTTTAAATACTTTGAAGCTTATTTTGAAAAATCAACTCAGGTTCAACATTTGCATGTGCAGATGCAGGTCAACAGTTAAATTACCTTTAGTTTTAATTTAAGTATATACAGATTTTTGATTCATAGATTTTCTAATTATTTTTTCCTTTCAGACATAGGTAAATGAGAGAGGAAGAGAAGTTTTGTAGCCTAATCTCTTTAAATGAACATATGTGCTAAGCTGGGGCCACTTCTGCCATTATACACACGTGATGCAGGAAAGCCCACAGGCCCATCCTCACTGTTACAGTAACCTAAGGACCATTACTATCTAAGTCCTGACACTAGTCAGGAAGAGCAAAAGATGAACAAGAAATGTAGAACAGGTGCCAGAGCTCAACTCGATCCAACTCGGCTATTACTTCTGGCATTGATCAGAGTGAAAGGAATGGCAGTAACAGTAAGATTATGGGACAGGTTTTGCTGAGTCAGTCCAGAGGGAAAGCCAATTGACACGTTATGTTACCCTTGGTTCAAGGGTAACTCTATCTGACTCCATCTCACTCCACCTGAGCACAGACCCCAATACCTGAGACTCCTGACCAATGACTTTCACCCACCATCCACAGATCTAGTGGAGGGCAGGGCTCTCAGAGTCTGCCAAGCCAGCTGGACAGTCACATCTGATCTTCCTAGGGACATGCAGTCTGTTCTTCACCATCCTTCCAGCTTGGACACACTTCCCCACTAACCAAATAGCCAGTTACTTCCCACTCAACATGGCTAGGTCATTTGCAACAAGCAATCAATCAAATCCTTGTTGTTGTTTCCAGGAAAAAATGACAGCAAGAGGATAGCCCAGTTCATTGTGAAGCTAGTCTAAGCCAGACGAAAGCTCACAAAACCCAAGTTCTGTTCAATAAAGATGTCGAACAAGCTTTGTGGTACAGAAAACAGAAGGCTCAGGGATTGCAGAAGGAAAGAGGAGGGAATTTTGGAATTTTAAGTATTTTCTTTTGCTCTAACACTCTCTCGTCTGCAATATTGCCACTGGATGGGGTAGTAAGGTGCAAACTAAATGGGATTCAGAGACTTAACAGTTATCCACTCTTGTTAAATTTCCTCCCACTGTAAATCAGTTATATTGAGTATTGATTCCCAGCCTTGGTTACAAATTTAAATCATCTGTGGAGCTTTAAAAAGTTTAGATTGGTCTGGAGTACAGCATAGGTGCCTCAGTTTTAAAAGCTCCTAAGGTGAGTCTAAGGTGCAGCGAAGGATGTGGTTATACTGGAGGCTTTTCGACAGTCCCCTCCTTCCCTTTTCCTTTGCCTTAACATCTCTCCAGCATTTCATGAATTTCTGCTAACTTCATGAGCCACAGTTACGCTGTCTGCATGCTCCAGAGCTGCCTCTAATTCTAGCTGATGCTGCCACTTTCAATTCCAGGTGAAGATTTTGCTGCCCTGTTTTTCTTTGTGTGATTGGGTTAATTGGAAAGCCTTGTCTTCAAGCTCTGAAGTTCTTTCTTTTATTAATACTTGTTCAGTTCTGTTTCCCATTGCATTTTGTGTATCTCTATGTATGTCATTTCCATAAGTTACACTTATTTTTTCTTTATAATAGCTATTTTTCTGGAGCATTTTTCATACGTACCCTGTATGGTCTTTAAAAATTTCTTTAAGTTTGTTTTCGCCTTTCTCTGGTATCTCCTTGAATAGCTTAATAACCAACCTTCTGGGCTTGGTGCGGTGGCTCATGCCTTAATCCCAGCACTGTGGGAGGCCGAGGCAGGTGGATCACATGAGGTCAGGCGTTCAAGACCAGCCTGGCCAACATGGCAAAACCCCCTCTCTACTAAAAATACAAAAATTAGCAGGGCATGGTGGCACATGCCTGTAATTCCAGCAACTCTGGAAATTGAGGCAAGAGAATTGCTTGAACCCAGGAGATGGAAGTTACAGTGAGCTGAAATCATGCCAGTGCACTCTGGGTAACAGAGCAAGACTCTGTCTCAAAAATAATAATAATAATAATCAACCTTCTGAATTTTGTTTGTCCCCTTGGAATAAACTGCCATTTCAAAGCCCCTTGCATATCTGCACAGGCTGGCAACCCAGCTCTGGCTCTTCTCCCAGAAACAGGCACCCACTTAGAGAAACCCCTCTTTTGTAAGGCCTCCTATCTGACAAAGACAAAGAAAACAATAATCAAAAATATAAACAAAGCTTCCTAGAAATTTGGGATTGTCTTAAATGATCAAAACTAAGAATAATTGACGTTCCTGAGGAAGAAGAGGAATCTAAAAGTTTGGAAAACACATTTGAGGGAATGATTGAGGAAAACTTCCCTGGCCTTACCACAGATCTAGACATCCAAATACAAGAAACTCAAAGAATATCTGGGAAATTCATCATAAAAAGATCATCACCCAGACACATAATCATCACATTGTCTAAAATCAAGACAAAGGAAAGAATCTTATGAGCTGTGAGGCAAAAGCATCAGGTAACCTATAAAGAAAATCCTATCAGATTAATAGCAGATTTCTCAGCAGAAACCCTACAAAACAGAAGGGACTGGGGTCCTATCTTTAGCCTTCTCAAGCAAAATAACGGTCAGCCAAGAATTTTGTATCCAGCAAAACTAAGCTTCAAAAGTGATGGAAAAATGAAGTCTTTTTCAGACAAACAAATGCTGACACAATTCACCATGACCAAGCCAGGACTACAAGAAATGTTAAAAGAAGTTCTAAATCTTGAAACAAAACTTCAAAATACACCAAAATAGAACCTCCTTAAATCTCACACAGCCTATAAAACAATAACACAATAAAAAAAATATTCAGGCAACAACTAGCATAATGTATAAAACAGCACCTCACATCTCAATACTAATATTGAATGTAAATGGCCTAAATGCTTCACTTAAAGGATACAGAATGGCAGAATGGATTAAAATCCACCAACCAAGTATCTGCTGTCTCTAAGAGACTCACCTAATGCATAAAGACTCACATAAACTTAACATAAAGGGGTGGAAAAGATATTCCAAGCAAGTGGAAACCGAAAGTGAGCAGGAGTAGCTATTCTTACGTAAGACAAAATAGCCCTTAAAACAACAGTTTAAAAAGACAAAGAAGGACATTATGTAATGATAAAAAGATCAGTCCAACAGGAAAATATCACAATCCTAAATATATATGCATCTAACACAAGAGCTCCCAAATTTATAAATCAATTATTACTAGACCTAAGAAATGAGATATAGATGGCAACACAATAATAGTGAGGGACTTCAGTACTCCACTGACAGCACTAGACAGGTCATCAAGACAGAATGTCAACAAAGAAACAATGGACTTAAACTATACCCTAGAACAAATAAACTGAACAGATATTTACAGAACATTCCACCCAACAACTTCAAAATATACATCAGCACATGGAACATTCTCCAAGATAGACCATCTGATAGGCCACAAAACAAGTCTCAATAAATTTAAAGACATCAGAATCATATCAAGTACCCTCTCAGACCACAGTGGAATAAAATTAGAAATTAACTCTGAAAGGAACTCTCAAAACTATACAAATCATTAGAAATTAAGTAATCTACTCCTGAATGATCTTTGGTCAACAATGAAATCAAGATGGAAATTTTAAAATTCTTTGACCTGAACAACAGTACTGACACAACTTACCAAAAGCTCAGTGATACAGCAAAAATGGTGCTAAGAGGAAAGTTTGTAGCATTAAATGCCTACATCAAAAAAAAAAAAAATCTAAGGTTACACCTCAAGAAACCAGGAAAACAAGAATAAATCAAACCTAAACCAGCAGAAGAAAAGAACCAAGGTCAGAGCAGGACTAAATGAAATTGAAACCAAAACAAAAAGCACAAAAGGTAAGTGAAACAAAAAGCTGGTTCTTCGAAAAGATAAACAAAATTGATAGACCATTAGCAAAATTAACCAAGAAAAGAAAAGAGATCCAAATACACTCAATTAGAAAAGACATGGGAGATATTACAACTGATACCACAGAAATACAAAAGATCATTCACATACACAAACTAGAAAATCTAGAGGAGATGGATAAATTCCTGGAAATATACAACAACCCTCCTAGATTAAATCAGGAAGAAACAGAAACTCTGAACAGACTGCTAAGAGTAGCAAGATTGAAACTAATTTTTTTAAATGCCAACAACAAAAAAGTCCATGACCAGACAGATTCACAGCTGAATTCTATCAGGCATTCAAAGAATTGACATCAATCTTACTGAAACTATTCCAAAAGACAGAGAAAGGGGAATGCTCCCCAAATTCTTATATGAAGCCAGCATTACCCTAATACCAAAACCAGGAAAGCACATAACAAAAAAAGAAAACTACAGACCAATATTCCTGATGAACGTTAATATAAAAATCCTCAACAAAATACTGGTTAACTGAATCCAACAGCATATCAAAAAGCTAATACACTATGATCAAGTGGTTTTCATACCAGGGATGCAGGGATGGTTTAATATATGCAAGTCAATAAATGTGATATACCACATAAACAGAATTGAAAACAAAAATCACATGATCATCTCAATAGACACAGAAATAGCATTCGGCAAGATCCAGTATCCCTTTATGATTAAAACCCTCAGCAAAATCAGCATAGAAGGGACATACCTCAAGGCAATAAAAGCCATCTACAAGGAACCCACAGCCAACATTATACTGAATGGGAAAAAGTTGAAAGCATTCCTCCTGATAACTGGAACAAGACACAGATGCCCACTTTCACCACATTTATTTGATATAGTACTGGAAGTCCTATCCAGAGCAATCAGACAAGAGAAAGAAATAAAGGGCATCCAAATCAGTAAAGAGGAAGTCAAACTGTTGCTGTTTGCTGATATGATCATATACCTAGAAAACCCTAAAGCCTAATCCAAAAAGTCCTAGAACTGGTCAATGAATCTAGCAAAGTTTCAGGATACAAAATTATTGTACACAAATCAGTAGCCCTGCCATACACCAACAATGACCAAGCTGAGTATCAAATCAAGAAGTCAACCCCATCTACAACAGCTGTAAAAAAAATAAAATAAAGTACTTAGGAATCTATCTAACCAAAGACATGAAAGATTTCTACAAGGAAAATAAAACACTGCTGAAAGAAATTACAGATGACACAAACAAACAGAAACACATCCCATGCTCATGGATGGGTAGAATCAATATTGTGAAAATGACCATACTGCCAAAAGCAATGTACAAATTCAATGCAATTCCCATCAAAATACCATCATTCTTCACAGAACTAGAAAAAACAATACTAAAATTAATATGGAACCAAAACAGAGTCCACAGAGCCAAAGCAAGACTAAGCAAAAAGAACAAATCTTGAGGCATCATATTACCTAACTTTGAACTATACAGCAAGGCTACAGTTACCGAAACGGCATGGTACTGGTATAAAAACAGGCATGTAGACCAGTGTAACAGAATAGGGAACCCAGAAATAAAGAAAAATACTTGCAGCCAACTGTCTTCAACAAAGCAAACAAAAACATGAAGTGGAAAGGACATCCTATTCAACAAATAATGCTGGAATAATTGGCAAGCCACATGTAGAAGAATGAAGCTGAATCTTCAACTCTCACCTTCTACAAAAATCAACTCAAGATGGATCAAAGACTTAAATATAAGATCTAAAACCATAAAAATTCTAGCAGATAACATCAGAGAAACCCTTCTAGACATTGGCTTAGGCAAAGAGTTCATGATCAAGAACCCAAAAGCAAATGCAATGTAAACAAAAATAAATAGATGAGACCAAATTAAACCAAAAAGCTTCTGAACAGCAAATCAGCAGAGTAAACAGACAACCCACAGAGTGGGAGAGAATATTCACAAACTATGCATCCAACAAAGGACTACCATGCAGAATCTGCAAGGAACTCAAACAAATTAGCAAGAAAAAAAAAGAAACAATCCTATCAGAAAGTGGGCAAAGGACATGAACAGACAATTCTCAAAAGAAGATATATAAATGGCCAACAAACATATGAAAAAAATATTCAACATCACTAATTATCAGAGAAATGCAAATCAAAACCACAATGCAATAATACCACCTTACTCCTGCAAGAATGGCCATAACTTAAAAATCAAAAAATGTGTGTTGGCACAGATGCGGTGAAAAGGGAACACTACTACACTGCTGCTGGGAATGTAAACTAGTACAACCACTATGGAAAACACTATGGAGACTCTTTAAAGAACTGAAAGTAGAACAATTTGATACAGCAATCCCACTATTGGGTATCTAACCAGAGAAAAAGAAGTCATTATATGAAAAAGACACTTGCACATGCATGTCTATAGCAGCACAATTCACAACTGCAAAAACAGTATTTCATTACATTTCCTTTACATAAAAGGAAAAGCTGATACATTGGACTTCATCAAAATTTAAGAACCTGTTCTGAAAAGACAAGCCACAGATGAAGAGAAAATATTATAGAATATGTATCTGGTGACATACTTGCATATAGAACCTCTGAAGAACTCACAAAATATACAAACCAATAGGAAAAAATGGGCAAAAGATTTGAACACTTCACCAAAGATTATACATAAGGATGGCAAATACACACATGAAAAGATGTGCACCATTATTAGTCATTAGAAAAATACAAATGAAAATGACAATGAGATATCTACACATCTATTAAAATCACTAAAATCTAGAATATTGACCATGTCAAATGCGAATGAACTGGAACTCTTATACACTGCTAGTAGAAATGTAAAATTATACAACCACTGTGGAAAACAGTAGTTAAGAGCTCTTTCAGAATTTTTCTAGAAGCCTTGGAAAGCCCCAACAAAGAAAAAAAATTTAAAGGAAAACAGTAAGTTAAATATACATCTACCACATGACCTAGCCATTTCATTCCTACATATTGACCCAAGAGGAAAAAATATACAGTCTGCACCAAGACTTGTGTATAAATGTATATAAAGCAGATTTGTGATAGTCAAAACCTAGAAACAACTCAAATGCTCAATCAACAGGTGAGCAGATAAACAAGAGTGGTATATCCATGTAATGAAATACTACTCAGTAATAAAAAGGAATGAACTGTTGACAAAAAGCAACAACATGGATGTCACTCAAAATAGTTATATGAAAGAGACAAAGAAGTGCACATACATTATGATTTCATATAAATCTATTAAAAATGCAAAAAAATATGGTGACAAAAAGCATATCAGTTGTTGCCTGGAGATGGGAGTGGCATGGGAAGAAAGAGGGATTACAAAGAGGCACAAAGAAACTTTTGTAAATTATAGAGATTATTCACTATCTTGATTGTGGTGAAGACTTCACAGGATATACATAGATATCAAAATGTATCAAATCGTATGCTTCACAGGTGTATACATATGCCAAATGTATCAAGTTATATATTTTAGATATGTGGAGTCTATGTCAATTATACCTTGGTAAAGCTGCCTTAAAACAAAGCATAACCAACCTCCCAAATCAGGGTATTTATTAGACCGTCTAAACCAAACTTGTCTAACCCGCAGCCCACAGGCCACATGCAGCCCAGGACACCTTTGAATGTGGCCCAACACAAATTCATAAGCTTTATTAAAACATTATGAGATTTTTTTGTGGTTTTCTTTTTAAGCTCATCAGCTATCATCAGTGTTAGTGTATTTTAGGTGTAGCCCAAGACATTTCTTCTTCTTCCAATGTGGCCCAGGGACGCCAAAAGATTGGAGACCCCTGGAAACAAAGTAAAATACAGTATGTAGAGAAGTTGCTAGGAGGTTAAAGAGAGTCACTTTCAGAATTCTTGTTATACCTACCTCAGCTGCTTGCTTTATCAACTTGCCTTCACTCTCAGGCTTGGGAATTGAGCTCCACTCTGCTCTCCAGCTGGGTGTGGTCTCCAAGCTAAGGACAGCCTTCTCTCTAAATGATTTTGCAATCATATAGTTAACAAATATTACTATTTCATAATTATTGGAAAATCCGTATTACAAATTTGTGATTTTTAAGATGCCTTTTGGTTTCGAGACTGTAGGGAACATTTCCCCCCTAAGCTTGTTTCTGTGAACCCATTAGCTTTTATATAAAAGAACTGCTGTTTGCTGGTTTTTGACAATTGTTTAAATGCTAATTAATGATAGCAAGAAGTAGTTTTGGGGGTTTCTATTTTTTAATTTGCTAATAATCTCTTTTTAATGTTTATCAAAGTGATACTTGCACATAGTTGTTGTCGGTTTTGTTTTTTTTTTAAGGAACCAGGACGTAGGAATTTATAATGAAATACAAGGAGCCCTCCTCCTTTCTCTCCTCATCCCAGCCCAGCAGAGGCAAACCCCTTGAAATCTAGAGCTGTCTCCTCCAATAGTTAGCTCCAGATCGCTAAGCAAGCTTGGTAAGGCACAACACTGTAACTGCAAGTAACACGGATGAAATCAGTCTATTTCTCTCTTAAAATGTTACAGGAGAGAACAGAAATGAAAGGCAAGAATATGCTTTCAAGCATATTAAATTAAGGTAGTACAGTAGCATAAAATATCTTGGAGCCCAAACGATCTAGGTTTGAATCCTAGCTCTGATGATTGCCGTCCCACCTTGAGCTAGTTAATATCTGACCCTCAGCTTGATTATCTTTAAAACAGAGATGAAAATATGTGTCTCACAGAGGTGTCAAGAGGGTGAAAAGAGAGCACTGTAAACATCCGGTACACGAGCAAGTCAGAAACGGGTTTTTCTTTATCTTTTCCCATGCTTTAAACTCTTTTCCAGAAAAAAATTAGTGTATGGGGCAGGTGGGACATCCCTCATTTTCAGTATAGCTCCTCTCCAAAATTTCAGCCCCTCAACATTTTTTAAAGCAGCACCCATCATGTTGTTAAGGAAAGTGAATTCAGGAAATCTGCCAAAGGCCGACTCATCGTTCATTGATTAGTGAGACCGAGAACAATATTGTAAGCCTCCTGCTGAAAGCCATTCACGTCTCTGGGGTCTAGAGAATGGCCTTGTGGCTAGAAATGGCTACAACGCATGCCTGTGGCCAGCAGGTCCCAAGGCCAGTCCAGTCTGTTATCACCCAGGATCACGCCAGCCTTCCCCTTACTGGGGCAAGCGGGTTCACACAAAAACCACGTCTGGGTTTGTTTTACAGAACTGCATTCCAAGTCAATTCTTCAAAAGACTTCTTCCACTCAAAGACCCCATCCTTACAATCTTCTTACCCTTGCTGGATGCCTCTGCCCTGTTCTAATGTGCCGGGTGGAGGCTGCTTGGCTGGGAGCTGGACCAACGCTGCGGATCCCACGGATTCTTCTAACTCAAGGGGGAGGAAATGCTATTTAGACCTGTGAAAGGAGAATTCGAGCAAGCACCTTGACGGCTACGGGAGAGTGGGCTCAGAGCTGAAGCCTAGCACCGTGCCTGACTCCTGGTGAGGCCTCAGGAAATGTTGGGATGAATGGAGAGGGGTGTGGAACTAGGCGCCGCTGTGGGTTCAGTTCCTCCGCCGGAGAGACTTTGGAATTGCTGCGGAGGGAATCGGGGAGAGGTTGGAGAAGGGCGCCTGGCCTCTGTCCTAAGCCGGATAGGAGGAACCTCTGCAGAGCTAGAGCCGGTCTGAACCCCGCCCTCGGGAGCCGCGGCCACGGGAGATCCAGCAGGAAGCAGGGAGCGGCTGCCCGGCTCGCTTTGATTAGCTTAGCAAGCTGTCGTGCTGAAATAGTCACTCAGGATGGCAAACAACACAGCCACCAAGTGTGTAAGGAGCTTCGAGGGTGGCCGGGCGCGGCGGCTCACGCCTGTTATCCCAGCACTTTGGGAGGCCGAGGTGGGCGGATCACTTGACGTCAGGAGTTCGAGACCAGCCTAATGGTGAAACCCGTCTCTACTAAAAATACAAAAATTAGCTGGGCCTGGTGGCGGGCGCCTATAATCCCAGCTGCTCGGGAGGCTGAGGCAGGAGAATCGCTTGAACTCGGGAGGCGGAGGTTGCGGTGAGCCCCGATCACGCGATAGTGTGAGACTCTGTCAAGAAAAGAAAAGGAGAAAGGAAACAGGAAAGGGAAGAAAAAGGAAAAGGCGTTTGGAGGGGAACGGCCCGCGGGACCTGGAGGACAACCCGGGGGCGCTTCCCGGCCGGGGCACCGCGGCCTCGTGGGGAGGGCGCCCGTTCTTGGGGCGGACCTGAGTGGGTCACGGTTGGACGCCTGGGCGCAGGCTGCCGGTTCCTGGGCCAGGTGCTGGCGGTTCGCGAGGCGGGTTTGGGGCGGGGTGGGGGAATCCTCGGGGGCGGAGCGCGAACTGCCCCGCGGCGCCCGGGCTCAGGCCCACCCCGCCTCTGCGGCCTCGCCGGCCCCAGGCCCAGCAAGGGGCGACGTGTCCAGTCCGGGGGATCGTGGGCGCCGGGGGCGCTCGGGGAGGAGCGCGGAGGGGAAAGCGCGGCGCGTGGCCAACGGTCGGGGCGCGCGGGCACAGTGAGCGCGTCACAGGAAAGAGTGGGGCGAAAATGGGGGATCTGTAGGTCTTTTGGGGGAAGGAGGCGTAGGAGGGTATTCGTTGGGTAAAGGCTCAGAGGTGGTGCCTAAACTGGCTGGAGAAGCTGAACGGTTTGGAACAGAGGCGTGACTCGGAGGGGTAAGTGGAGACCAGATTAGGAAGCCTTGGGAGGCACAATCGGGAGTTAAAATCTTGAACAATTCGGAGTTTTTTATTTTAAAAGATACATAGAAAATGTAATCTACACACACATAACAGGTAATATACCAAAAAGTACATGGAATACGCATGTTGCAGTCTCGCCAATGTACCTTAATGGAGCAATTTCTCTTTGGACTAGTACCCGGAGTTCTTTGTCCCACTCCAAGAAAATTAAGGAAGGGGACACAAGGTGAGGTGGGAGTAAAAGTTTAAAAAGCAAAAGAAGACTGCACGGCGAGCTGGGTATGCCATGGATTGCCCTGTTACAGCTGAATCCAAAAGCTTTTGTATCTCTGTAGCAGTTTGAGTAACTTCTCTTATCAGTCAAGCTGTCTTGTCTTATACAGCTGTGGGTATGTCTCTAAACAAGCACAAAGCACCGCCTTCTTTGTTTGTATAACTGGGGGTTTGTTTTAGGCAAGCCCCCCTCCTCCCTGCACAAGTTCCCACCATGTATATGCCTGAAAAGGGGAGGAAACTTTCCTGGGAACTCGCTAATTACACAAAGAACAAGCGGCTTCTGTGCTGGACCCTGTCTGCTTATCCTTGTGCAGATGCAGCCTGAGTTTCTTCTCAGCTTGTTTTATTTTTGTCTGTTGCTGTGACTTTTCAGGCACGCCACTTCTGCCGTGAGTCTTCCCCAACTGAGTTTCCCTTTCCTTCTCCCTCACACATAGTTGTGAAACATAATAAAATTACTACACGTAACAAAACCATCCTGCTTAAGAAATGGAACATTCCTAGTACAGATGCTCCCACTTGTGAGTTCCTTCCTTATCCCGTCTCCCTTGGCGTGCCCAGCTTCTGTCTGTCATACCCTCACTTTTTCAATCGTTTTTTAAATTGCTTCTGTGTCCCTAATACATTACTTCATTTTGCTTCTCTGAAACTTTATAAAAATGGTGCTGTGGTCTGGGTGTTTGTGACTCCATGAAACTCATGTGCTAGAATCCTAACCCCCAAAGGGATGGTATCAGGTGATGGGCCCTTTGGTCATGAGTAGGACTCATAAGTGCCCTTATAAAACAGGTCCTGCAGAGCGACTTGGTCACTTCCACCATGTGAGAACACAGCCGCTGCCATCCATCTAATAACAGAGACCAGTCCCTCATCAGACAGGAATCTGCTGGCACCTTGATCTTGGACTTCTCAGCCTCCAGAACTCAGAAATAAATTGCTCTTGTTTATAAGCCACCCAGCCTATGGTATTTTGTTATAGCAGCTCAAAAGGACTAAGACAAATGGTATCATGCTGTTAGTTCTCTTCTGCAATTTTCTTCTTTTCAAGTTGTTTCTATAATACATACTTAGTGCTCTATAGTCCTGTAATCCATTTTTACTGAAATAAAATATTCCACTCTGTGACTATAACACAATTTATTGATCTGGTAATAAATCCACACGGTGGTTTGTTTGTTTGTTTGTTTGTTTTTTTAATCCAATTTGGGGCTGGAAACAACTGAAAAGAACCCAAATTGTATTCTGGTATATGCCTGCAGATATCCCACAAGATGTAATACCTAGAAGCATATGCAAATATGCAACTTTACAATAAAACACTAGCACTTTTTCCCAATTGGGGGTCCCAATGTCACTTCTACCAGCAATAGGTAAGAATTATTAATTGACATCTTCACTAACACTACTGTCACACTTCTTGATTTTTCCAGGAGAGTGAATGTAAAATAGTATTTCACCAGAATTTTAATTTGCGTTTCCCTGATTACTAATAAAGTTGAGACCTTTGCATATATTCATCATATTCCCTCTTTTAAAAAGTGCCTGCTCATGTCCTTTGCCCATTTTTCTTTGGAGTTGTGCTCTTTTTTATTTGCAGGAGCTCTTTTTGTATATTCTTGATACTCGTATTTAATCAGTTATACTTGTTTACACACACTTTCTTGCAGGTAATGTCTTGTCTTTTCACTCGCTGCATGTCTTTTGACAAGTAGGATTTATGTCTTTTCTTTTATTGTCAGCTCTCTATCTTCTCATGAAGTCTTTCTTGTCCTGAAATCAGAAAATATTCTCCTATATTTTCTTGAAAATAATTTTAAATTTTCCCTTTTCCACTAATCTGTTTAGAATTGATTTTTTATATGTGGGAGGCAGGGATCCAACTTGATTTTTCCTCACGTGAATAGTCATTTATCTCAGCACTGCCTGTGGATAGTTTCCACTTTCTCGTGGATGAGCAAGGCCACCCCTGTTCTGCATCCCACTTTGAGCAGGAATACTGCTGACTCTATTCAGTTTCTCTGATAAGTGTATCTGTCTTTGTGCTACTATCATGTACTTTTAATTGCTACATCTTTATGATAAATCTTGATGTATAGATATCTCAAGATCCCTCTTTCCTTATTCTTCCTCAGGAACTTCTCAACTATGCTTGAGCTTTTGCCTTTCGTTATAAATTTCAAAACTAGTTTGGCAAGTTGCTTGGAATTACAGTGAATTAATCAACTTGGCAATTTTGGCATCTTTACAAAATTGATTCTTTCAGGTAATTATATTTTTTATCTCTCTATTTGATAGGTTTTAAAATCTTTCCATGAATTCTTCTAATATTCTTCATAAATATCTAATCTTAGTGTATTGCATTTTTCCCTCTACTCATTTGGAAGTTTACACTGTATTCTTTTACTTATTGCCCTAGAAATTTTAACACGTCTGCTTAAGTCTAAAATTAATATCCTAAATAATCCTCTGAAACAATGCGAGGACCTTGGAACACTTTCACTCTTTCCACCAATTACCAATCAGAAAGTCTTTGAATCCACCTGTGACCTGGAAGCCCACTTCTTCGAGTTGTCTCACCTTTCTGGACCAAACCAATGTACATCTTACATGCATTGATTGATGTTTCATGTCTCCCTAAAATGTATAAAACCAAAATGTAGCCTAATAACCTTGAGCACACATTCTCAGGATCTCCTGGGGCGGTATCACAGGCCACTGGTCACTCATATTGGGCTCAGAATGAATCTCTTCAAATGTTTCAGAATTTGACTCTTTTATTCAACACACTGGCCCTCCATGCTTGGCTTCCTCTCACTGTGTATACAGAGCCCCGTTCCTGAGCACATCTGACTGAATTTCCCCACATAAGCACCTTCAGTAACCCAGCTCCACCTACTCCACAAGCTCTGAACAAACTCAGCTCCGCACCCAAAGCCCTTCCAGTTCCATCCTAAGTCAGTGCTTCTCCAACTTTAAAGTGCATTTGAGTCAGCAGGAGGGCCTGTGAAAATGCAGATTCCTAGGCCCGGCTTCCAGAGAGTGCTCCTCAGTCGGTCTGGGGTGGGGCCCCAAAACGTGCATTTTTAACAAGTTTTCAGGTGAAGCTGATGCTGGCGGTCTGTGGGCCACAGCTTGGGTGGCATTGGCTAAGATACCTTATCCCACGACTCTTCATGCACTCTCCCTCCATCCGGGGAGCTGCTTACTCTGCCCTCAGAACCCCATGCGCCTGAGCCTTTGCCCAACTTGGTCCTGCCAGGAATTCCCTGCTGCCAAGTCTGATGCTGTGGGTCAGATCCCGGAACCTTCCAACTCAGGATAAAGTTGAGAGGTTGTGCTGCTTTTTAAAGGGAAAGACTTATTGGGATTTGAACCAGAACTGGAAGGACTCTAGTAAAATGCAGATATTTGGCCCACGCCCAAATACAGGCCTCCCTGTGGGACATGCTGCTATGGTCACTTTCTCCATGTACAGATGAAAAAGGATGGCCCAGGGATGGGAAGTGGCTTTTCCAAGGGCACACAGCACATTAGATGAGAGGCTGAGGGAGAATTCAAATCTCCTTCCTGTGCAGTTATGTGCTGCTTGTGCTGCCTTTTCGGAGCGTAAGGGACTCTGCTTTCTCCCCTTCCCTCATTCTACTTTTCTGTGATCACAGCTGGGCCCCAGCGTTTCCAGCTGATGCTGAGATAGAGCCTCAGGGGCTGTAAAACTTGGAAAAGGAAGAAGAGTGGTGGAAGGGGCAAGAAAAGGCAGGGAAGAAATAAAACCCTCTGTGGTGAAGGGAGGAAGGAATGGGAAGTCACCCAAAGCTGTCCAGGGGGCTGGGGGTGGGGCCGTTTCTGGAACCTGTACCCGTGAATCACCTCCCCTTCCTCTGACCCAGTAAGGGCTCAAGCCAGAAACCACAAACCCTCGCTGGCCCCAAAGGAGCCAGCCTCTGGCCTCCCTCTGCAGTGGCCACGTGCTGCAGACCCGGAGTGGGTAGTTAGTTGCTTAATGCCAGCCTTCCTCCCCTGGACACAGAGTTCTGCTGAGAGCCCCAGTCCAGCCAGAGCTCTGCTGTACATCCCTGGGAGTGGGGCTGGTGTGGAGCCTGGAGGTCGCCTGCTGCTGTACCAGGGCTGCTCCAGACAGCATTAAGACCCTGCAGGGCACAGGTGAGACTAACAGCTGGGAGAGCTGCTCCAGGCATTCAGGACCCTGGCTGTAGCAGGGGGGTCAGCCCAGTGG
The DNA here is from genome assembly GCA_004027715.1 of Plecturocebus donacophilus. Taxonomy (NCBI): domain Eukaryota; kingdom Metazoa; phylum Chordata; class Mammalia; order Primates; family Pitheciidae; genus Plecturocebus; species Plecturocebus donacophilus. The sequence continues at coordinate 736 of PVKP010018741.1, read as the reverse complement.
GGGCAAGGCTCCTGGAACGAGGCTCTACAGTTGGAGTTGTCACCCACTCTCATGCCACCTGGAGAAGAACTGGACCCAATTCCTGACAGCTTCATTCTGCAACCGCCAGTGTTTCACCCGGTGAGCTGTCACTCGAAGCTGGAACCTCCTAGGTCTCTAGCCTCTCCTCTTCCATCTGGGCATAGACTCCTGGGCGGCGGGGTGGAGAGGACCTCAGTCTTGGGCTCTGCTTCTCCCATCACCTGCCCTGGGTTCTGGAAGGCCCTCCTGAGCTCAGCAAAGGGGCTGACTGCTAATTCTCACTTCAGTATAAATGACTGCTAGGCTTCCAGGGTCGTTCTATTTTTTTTATTATTATACTTTGAGTTCTGGGGTACACGTGCAGAACGTGCAGGTTTGTTACATAGGTATACACAGGCCATGGTGGTTTGCTGCATCCATCCCCCCTCCCCCTGCCATCCCTCCCCTAGCTCCCCCACTCCCCAGCAGGCCCTGGTATGTGACGTTCCCCTCCCTGTGTCCATGTGTTCTCATTGTTCAATACCCACTTATGAGTGAGAACATGTGGTGTTTGATTTTCTGTTCTTGTGTCAGTTTGCTGAGAATGGTGGTTTCCAGCTTCATCCATGTCCCTGCAAAGGACACGAACTCATCCTTTTTATGGCTGCATAGTATTCCATGGTGTATATGTGCCACATTTTCTTTCTCCAGTCTATCATTGATGGGCATTTGGGTT
>PVKP010018740.1:0-43743 GCA_004027715.1 Plecturocebus donacophilus | reverse complement strand
CTCCGAAAACTCCCCCAGCCCCCAAAAGAAGTGTTATACAGCATAAAAGCCCAGCTCTCCCTCAACTCGGGGCCACGGGTTGGAGAGACATGAGTCCTCCGTGGTCGCCGGCAATAAAGACCCTGCAATTCGTCATACTTTTGTCTTGGTGCTCATCTTCTTATCTCGCTAAAATACAACAAAGGCGGGCGGATCACGAGGTCAAGAGATCCAGACCATCCTGGCCAACATGGTGAAACCCCATCTCTACCAAAAAAAAATATATATATATACAAAAATTAGCTGAGTATGGTGGCGTGTGCCTGTAGTCCCAGCTACTCAGGTGGCCAAGGCAGGAGAATCACTTGAACCGGGGAGGTGGAGGTTGCAGTGAGCTGAGATCACACCACTGCATTCCAACCTGGCGACAGAGCAAGACTCCATTTCAAAAAAGAAAAAAAAAATCAGAAAATGCACACACCATCCAGGGTCCACGTAGACACTCAGGAAATGTGCCGCAACAGGAGGGGAGGGATGCCACAGGGCCAGCCCCACAACAGGCCCACGGCTAACCCCGCCCCAGGTCAACTCCACGGAGTGACACAGCTTCTCCCCATTCTCCAGCGATGAACCCTCCAGGCAGGGGCCCGCCCTGTGGCTGTGTCCCCAACGCCTGGCTCCTATCAACAGTCATGTCTGGGACTGCAGGGAGCAGGGAGGTGCTGGCCGCCCCCACGGCGCCGCTCACCATTGGGAAGCAGAGTTTCTGGGTGATCTCCTTGTAGTCTTCGTTCCGCTCCTTCACCTGGGACTGCCCGGCTGTCAGGTGGCTGCATATGAAGCAGAAGCTGGTGCTGTGGAACTGGAAGCGGATGCCAACAGCGCCCTTGTTCCCCGCCTTGCCCCCCATGCCCGTCTTCACCGTGTCGACGGCCACGTCCCTGGAACAGAAGGATGTGCGCATGCCGTCGGCTCCTGAAGGAGAGGCGGGACCCTGCTTTGCCACAGAGAAGGGCACGGTGGCAGCTTAGGACCGCTGCTCTGAGCACCTCAAGATCATCAGCTCGGAGTCTGTCTAATCGCAACACAGCGGCCACCATGGCTGTCGTCGACTCCACGTCAGGAGGCTGCCTCCCCCGAGCTATCCACCGCCCAACCGGAAAGTGTGCCGTGCTCCCCTGAGCACCCCAAGAAGCTAAAGACACAGCAATCCCTGTGTCTGCCTAGGTTCTCCCTGCTGCCAGGAGTGGCATGAATGTTACCACCTGCCAGCCCAACCCACTCTGTGCAGCCATCACGCCATGCATGGGACGTATCATCCGGGCAATCAACACTTTCTTTTGAGACAGAGTCACGCTCTGTTGCCCAGGTGGAGTGCAGTGGTGTGATCTCAGCTCACTGCAATGTCCGCCTCCCAGGTTCAAGCGATTCTCTTGCTTCAGCCTCCCAAGATTACGGGTGCCTGCCACCACGCTGGGCTAATTTTTGTATTTTTAGTAGAGACAGGGTTTCACCATGTTGGCCAGGCTGGTTTCAAACTCCTGACCTCCAGTGATCCACCCACCTTGGCCTCCCAAAGTGCTGAGATTATAGGCATGAGTCACTGCGCCCAGCAATCAAGGCATGTTAAGAGCTAGGAAGCCAGCAGCTGTTTATGCTGGGCTGGGCAGGTGGTCTCAAATGGACTTTTCTGCAATGCCAGAGCCTGCTCGCATTAAAATGCCAACTCATAATGCATACAAGCCCACAGAAACATGGGCTATAGCACATTTTTGAACATTTCCATGCCTGCGCTGCAGACTAAGCCTTGCGACACCTGCTCCCTGGTAGACAAGGTAGGGGGAAGAGTGATGGAAGGGGTGCAGGCGAAGAGGCTCAGGGTCAAAGGCACATGAAAGCCAAGCACACAGAGCCTGGGAAACCTGGCGCTCCTCAGCTCTGAGCCCCTTCTCGAATGTTTTAGCTCTCACCCTCACCCACCCTTGCCGTTCACACTAGCCTTGACCTGCTAACCTGGGACACGGTCAAGTTGCCAAAATGTCACAAGCAGAGGGACAGGGACCTAAACATCTTCCCGAAGTCAGAGGATAGGATGACAGGCAGCACAGGGGTCGCCTCCGAGTGCTGCAGGGGTGCACCCATGGCACTCCAGATGGGCACGGGCCCTGCCTGGAACCCAGGGGCTCAGCGGGGAGGTCAGCTCGACGCCTGCTGCCAGCCCGCAGAAAGGCTGGAGGAAATTCGAATGCCATGAGCAGGCCCGGGGGAAAGAGGAGGCCGTCCGCAGGCCGGGGGAAAAGGTGAGTTCCTCCAGCATGTGAACACCCACACCCACACCCCAAGAGGAATGCAGCCCCAAAGCTGACCCCTTTCCAGCGCCCACAAAGCATGCACCCTGGAGAAATGACAGTGAGGTCATAGTTGTAGAGGCCCACACATTCGACTCAGAATTCTTTTAAAAAGAGACAAAAGGATTGGCATTTCCCAGTGAGTTACTCAGAGGTAACTCGGAGGTTACCTGTCAGAGGTTTCCTGTCTGTAAGATTCCAACAAGCAACGCCTTTCCTTGCACAGAACTGAGCCCAGGCGATGACAATCATGTAACACTCTAAGAATTCAGCTTCCCGAGGTAGACGTTTCCCACGGTGGCTTTTTAATTGCTAGACAATATTCTATTCAGCTCAGTTTTTCCTAGGGGATTTTGCCACATTTATCTAAAGTAATGGCAAGTCCCAATTCCTGCTACAGAGGGGGCGGGTGAAGAGGAGGAGGTCAAAGAACAAGACACAGAGGCTCACAAGACTTTGTTGCCCAGATGTGCGTACACCACATGTTCTTACCTGATGAATGGGACGTGGTATGGACGCACAAAGATATAAAGACAGACGCCCACCAGCTGCGCCGAAGTCAAGAGAATGTATCTGTGCGAGCGTGAGATGGCTTTCTGAAGCTGCTCTCCCCACATCTTCCTGTTGGTAGTACTGGAAGAGAAAAGGAAAGGACAATACTGCTTACAGGTGGCCGGAAGTGCCATCTCCCCCCTGCCAAAGGCTCCAGCCCAGGCCCGTTCCGCTTGCAGAACTGATGTCACACTGCCGGCACCCCAATATCAGTGTCATGCTTTCCCTGTTCTCCTGGAGGATCTGGGTATTTCTGGTTGTGTCTCATACATCACAGCAGCCCTTCCTTGACCCCTGACGCCCGGCCCAGGACCTTCTCATAGCAGCCCCACAGAGTCTGTCTTATTTATTTGTTCAGAAAGTTCCTTGAAATAAAAGCCAGGCCAGTTTGGCAGGGGGTGGGGGAGAATGTCCAGTTGACTTTATTTCAAATACAAATCCAGTGGATTTGATTCCTTCCTTCGCCCTGGTGTGAAGGAGGGAAGTCCCGCTTCCCGGCACTCCGCTTTCTCACCTCTCCCCAGGAAACATGAGTCAGCCACTCTCCCAGTCCCAGCCCTGCTCTGCCCCTGTGCCCCAAGTCCACACATGCCAGCTCCCTCTGGCAGCGTAAATCAGCCTCAACAAGTGGCCGAGGCCAGAGCACCACAGAGAAAACACAGCAATCATCAGCCCTTCCTTCTATTTCCTTAAGCAGAGGGAAAGAACAGCGCGGTGCACACGTGGTTACAGAGACGGAGCCAGGTGAGAGACCCCCACACAGCCAGGACTACAGCTTAGCCGGCTCAGAAGCAGGCTGGCTCCAGGAGAGTCTCAGAGGCTCTGTTCCCAGCCAGGCATCTGAGTCAGGAAGCCCCGCCTGGCCCGCACCCCTGCCCCTTACCTGGCATTGACAATATTCCCTGCACTCAGCTCCACCATCTCTTCAAACCCCACAGCAAATATGTCAGCTGGGCTGCTGGCATCTGGGGAGCAAGGCAAGAGATGACAGAGGTCAGAACCGCCATGTCCTGTGTTACGAGTTCATGGGGTTCCCCTGTCCCCTGTCCCGAGCCATGCTGTCCTCTGCCTGAGTCCAGCTCCAGGGGGCTGCTACTGCTGCTGGGAACTGCCCGCGGAACCTGCTTCAGTAATGCCTGGCTTCAATGCAGCGGTGAGCCCGAGGGCTCCATCCATTCTCTCTGTTCCCTTTGAACAGGGAGGTCAGAGTTTCATATAACCCTGTATAGCCGTTGACTGAATCTCTCCAGTCATGACCTCTGACATCCAGGCTCTGAGCCACCAAGCCCAGCCACAGCTCCAGCTGCTGCAGAAAGTGAAATGCCCGCCTCCCCTGGCTCCTGCCAGGAGGACGCGGCCTCTGTCAGCGAGAGGCCAGGCAGGCCATCACTTCCTTCTCCGCTGGCCACAATGGGCAACCTGGAACCTCTAGTTTCCCTGACTTAAAACTTTATTTATTATTATTATTTTTTAAAGAAAACAATCCCCATCCCTCTGTGGATCTGCTTGGCAACAGTCACCATAGCACCTTCCTTGTCTGGAACCTGGTGCATCTCTAGTGGGACTGCGGGGGGGTGCGCTAGTGTCTACCCCAAAAAGATCCCCTGCAAAATACCAGCCAGCTTGCTACAAACACGCACGCCTTCCTGCAGGGAAAAGGAGTCACATTAGCATCGGGAGGGATGGCTGCTGAGACACGGCTGTGCCAAGCACTCTCCGGGTTGATGGGACTCGGCCGGAGGGCATTCTGAATGGCTTCTGGAGGCACCACAAGCACAACCCAGGCTACCCCCGACACAGAGAGCCCCAGTGGCTCTGAAGGGTGGACTCTGCTACCTGCCCCTGGAGGAAGAAAGTAAGGCATGGATGGCGTGTGCAGAGGAAGGGACGGGATGGGACTCTGGGCACCAACCCGGCAGCTGTGGGGCCCAAATGTACACATGGCCCACCGCATGTCAGCTAGACCACAGGCCACTCACCAGCAGGCTAAGAACTGAACCACAAGTCTCTTCCTAAGTCCAAGGAAGCAAAAGCAAAAAAAAAAAAAGCAAAGCCCCTGAGTCAATGCTGATGGAACAAGAATTACTTATTCAGATCTTAAGTTCTGGGGCCATTTAATAGTGTATCTCATTAGATAAAAGGTGACGTGTCAACAGTTGGAATTATTTTATTCTTAAAAAGCACATGAATAATTCTGTGACTACCTAAAGCAGATGAAGAGAACTGGTTTAAGGAGAGGCAGGGATGAGCCGTTCTTGGTCAATATCAATACTGAAGGCGGGGCTGGGCGCGGTGGCTCACGCACCCAACACTTTGGGAGGCCGAGGCAGATGGATCACCTGAGGTCAGGAGTTTGAGACCAGCCTGGCCAACATGGCGAAAACCCGTTTCTACCAAAAATACCAAAACTAGTGAGGCCTGGTGGTGTGTGCCTGTAGTCCCAGCTACTAAGGAGGCTGAGACAGTAGAATCGCTTGAACTTGGGAGGCAGAGGTTGCAGTGAGCTGAGACTGTGCCACTGTACTCCAGCCTGGGCGACAAGAGTGACACTCATCTCAAAACAAAACAAAACAAAGTAAAACAAAAAAGCACTGAAGGCAGGCCTGGCTCCCATCCTTACAGTGACATGGCTCGAGAAGCCACCCTTCCGCCTGGTGACAGAAAGACACTACAGATCGAAGCCGAGGCCTTCACCACCACGCTATGCAAACAGAAAGGAGAGATTCACTAGCTGCTAACTCTTCTCAACATTTGGGAAAGGAAAAAAGTCAAACCGTTATTTTCGAGGCAGCATTCTTGAGAGTCAGACCACAGTGCTATTTAAACATTGCGAGGAGGGAACATGCCAAAGATGCAACTCCTCAAGATAATAGCCACTGAAGGGTCAAGCCTGGTATGTCAGGTTAGGTGCAACGGGATTCTGTCTCCCCTAAAGTCACTGCCCTCACCCTGGGACTCGGCAGCTCCAGAGAGCCGGGGCGAGTCGAGCAGCCAGTCCGTCAGCTCCGCCGTCCTGAGCAGGTTGCTCCGGAACTGCTTGCCTCCGTTCACGTTCCAGGTCCCCGTGGCAATCCGGATCCGCTTGAAATTTGTGAATTCCGACTGACGCTCAGTCATAGCTTTCAGGATCCTGGGAGTCACTGCTGGGGGCATACAAAGGCACCTCTGTTTGCAGTTCCCAAGCTCAGGCATCCTCCAAAGATACAGAAGAGGCTGCCTGGCAGACAGACGGTTCATGAGCCTCTAGAGATAAACCAGGGTATGCTCCTTAGGAAGATGGCAACATGCTTAAAACCGTGGAAACCACAGTGCTTCTAGATGGGATTTCTGCAATAAGGTGTGAAAACACAAGACCAAAACTCACCCTCTATACCCTACCCGCAATGGGAGCCAGAAGGCCTGGGACATCAGATCACAGGGATCTCAGACACGGTGAGGAAGAGCCGTGTCCTCACTGTCCACTCCGTACAAGAACAAGGCACAGGAATTTAGGCAAGCGGATGCAGTGACTGAGCACATCTCAATGTGTATGCACCTGTATACACTATCACTTTAAATGTCTTCCCAGCCCGGCAGCCACCTTTGCATCCTCCGCCTTCCATCCTGCATATCTGACACGTGTTGTTTGGCCAAAACTTAAGGCTTTAAAAGGTCATTACACAGAACCATCTCCATCCTCTGGATAGCCAAAATATATTCCATCTTATAAACTTGTGACGTAACCCAAACTGAACTCATATCTGCCTTGCTATTAAATAAGACTCACTGTACAATATGGAGCTTCGCTAACCTTTTACAGAGAGCTCGCACTATTTCCAAAGTAGAAAGTAACTATCACCTTGCCTACCAGAAGCCAAATAAGACTGCCCCAGTGACGAAAGGGTGAGGGTGGAAAAGGGTCGCAAACCCATTTTAAGTCTGGGCTAATTCAGTTTTCAAAAACACCTAACATTTCTAAAGCGACTTACACATTCTTTTTTTTTTTTTGAGATGGAGTTTCGCTCTGTTGCCCAGGCTGGAGTGCAATGGCACAATCTGGGCTCACTGCAACCTCCGCCTCCCGGGTTCAAGCGATTCTCCTGCCTCAGCCTCCTGAGTAGCTGGGATTACAGGCACCCGCCACCATTCCCAGCTAATTTTTGTATTTTTAGTAGAGATGGGGTTTCACTATGTTGGCCAGGCTGGTCTCAAAGTCCTGACCTCAGGTGATCCACCCACCTCAGCCGCTAAAAGTGCTGAGATTACAGGCATGAGCCATCGCGTCTGGCCGCTTACACGTTCTTATACGGAAAAATGCTGGGTCTCTCCTCCTTTTCTATGAGACTTAATATGTTTACAGGTTCAGGTGAGAAGATGCCATTCAGATGCTCCCAAAGGAACCTCTAGCTATTGCTGGAATCACGACGTCTCACCACTGAGACCAGAAGGTGCCCGCATCCCTGGGAGATGACAGCATCATCCTCTGTTTCTACAGGGTCCTCGGGGGCCAAAACAGAAACTGGAGGCCAACTTCATGGAAGGCTCCCCAGGCCGACGGCACCTGCTAAAGGCCCAAGAGCCCAGGCAGCTGAGAACGTTTCTGGAGTGGGTTAGCGTTCAAAGGCACTGACGCGTTTAGGAGAGCGCACCGCCTCACAGAGCCCGCCTGGCATCTCCCGCCTCCTCGGGATGGAAACACACACAGTCCGAGCCGAAACGGAGGAAGGGTGAGCTCCCAGGCCCCGCTGGAAAGCACGGGTTCCCGTTACAGGCAGTGACCGCTTCAGGGTGCGTAGGGCCACCGCTCAGACCCCGGGCACATCTGCCACCCATGCTCTGGATGGCACGGAGGTGGCGGGAACGTGGGGCTGGAGCGCACCCCGCCTCCCTCCCCGCCCACGGTGGGCCCTACCCAGGAGCGCTGTGCTGTCCAGCAGCATGCCCGCTCTGTCTGCCACCTCCTCGCCGTAGACATCCCCAACCAGCAGCAGCTTGACGGCATCCTGCTTCACCCCGTCGAAGAAGCTGGACTGGATGGTTCGAGACATGGACCGGGCTCCATCCTTCAGCTTACCCACCTGCCGAGAGCCCAGATCACTGGCCATGAGGGGGATCCACGGGGCCTGGGGCCCCCACCCTGCCCCTCGGCTGGGCCCTACCTTGGCCTTCCCTTCCAGGGCCCTGCTGCCTGTGAACACCTTGCTCAGGCTGTGGCCATTCAGAGACCACATGGCTTTGAAGGACTCCACAAAGCGGTCAACGATGGGTTTTGAACTGAGCCCCAGGGTCTCGAGCTGCAGATGCAGGACCTGGGGAGGAACAGGGATGGCTGGCACTGGCTGCTTCTATGGAGGCTCCGCAGCTGCCACCCCAGGAGGTTCCTTATCCAGCAGCCTGTGGATTCCGCTGTGCCCTGGAAGACCCTGTGTCCCTCCAGAGGCGGAGGAGTTCTTATAGCAGAGCGACTTCCCACAACTCACCCCAACTTTATCTATACGGTCTACCCAAGCCCTCCTCTCACCCTGACACCTGACCACCCCCGCCCTCAGGCACAGGCTGAACAGCAAACAGTGGTGGACATCAGGGGTGCTGACCCTGCCTCCACCGAACCCCCGGCCAGGGGAGGTCAACCAGAAAGGCCACGCACACTAGGTCTCTTCCCAGCTTCAAATCCAGCCTCATCTGGCCAGCCTCACACTGCCTTTGGCCAATGGTGCATCCATGATAATCATTACACACAGCTGTTGTCTAGGGGCCTTTGGGCCACCATGTCTGGGATGCATTTCACAAGAGGGTGTGTGGAGGTGCGCCTATGACAGAGGAAGCGGCCGCCTGGGGAACCCCTCTCTGGATGCCCCAGTGTCTCCTTGCCCACCTTCCCCATCGTTAGGAAGTTGTTTCATCCGGCCGCTGAAGGCGCTCAGCCCAGCCTGTCCGGCTGAAGGCAGAGGACCCGGTACAGATGGCCCAAAAGGCCACAGCAGGGACGCACCTCAAGTGCAATGAAGCTCTGCACAGTGTTGGTTCGGTACAGGCAGTCAAGACAGTTCATCCGCAAAGTGCCCTTCTGAAAACTTAGGACAAGAAGAAATGGAAACAGTTATAAGTTGTGTTCAAAGAAGCGGTGGCCATAGCACAGTGGCCCGTGTCTGATTGTCAACTCCCAACGAAATGTTCTAAGAGCGAACCCCTCACCTCCTCCCCAAAATAGCACCCCGGAAACCCCTGTGTCTATCCCAGCGGGTCCCAGCACTGCTGAAAAGGCAGGCAGACCCCAGGACACACACTTAGCAGCCCGCACAGCTGGGTTGTTATAAGTTTGGCTGGTCTTTTTTATTTACAGCGATTACGTTCTATAAAGTTGTATGAACCCTGAATTGGACATGAACACAGAACCACAGCTCCTAGGAGAAACATAGGGTTAGGTTCCTGCAAGCCTCTGGTCACATTTTCTTCAACTGATCAATATGCAACCTTGTTTTATGTACGTTTCCATATAAAGACACCTTATGAATATATGTACACATTATGTATACAATATGTATATATACATTATATGTATACAATATGTATACACACATTATATGTATATAATATGTATATATATATTATATGTATATAATATGTATATATTAATATATACATTAACACTTCATTAACACTGAACCATGGCCAATAGCACTGTAACTCATATCGGGACAAAACTTTATCTTAATGTGCATTTTCTCCATAAATAAAGCACGTCACCACCTTCTTGTGTTCAGAAGTTCTAGACAGCTCTTCAGCACAATGCTTAGGGGCCATTCTGAACCATGAGATGCCCCAACAAAGGGGGACCCCCCCCCAAAGACCCCACAAATGTGAAAAACATGGTACTAAATCTCATACATGACATGTGTTTACATACAAGGGCTAAAACAAGAAGACAGTATCGCCTTGATCTCAGCTGGGAGCATGAACATGTGATTCACATTGTCACTGCTCTGCACATGTCTGTGAATGTCCAGGAAAAGTGCTTTGAGTACTGATTTTGGGGTTATAAGTTTTAGGGAGTAGGTAAATTAGTCAATATAGAATCTGCAAATAATGAGGACCCCCTGCATGTGAGTCGAGGGAAATGAATGCCCTTTTTCTGCTCTGCTCTGAGCAGGGCAGTCCATACCCCGGTCTCCTCAGGTGATCTGAGTTTATGCCAGCCATCCCACCATGGCTGTGACCCTCACTCTCACAGGCTGCACTGCAGCACGGAGCTCCATGTTTTAATGCAGCCCCCTTTATTAGTTCACTTCTTTTCCCAGAAAACCATGCCTCACCATCTCCTTGAGAAATGTGAAAGCCTGTCTCCCACTGTGGGAAGGGAGAGGAGAGGCTGGAACCTGAGATTCCCGACATCACGAAGCTCATGACCCAGAAAACCGCAAGGGTAGCTGAGTGCGGAGGGAAGGAAGCTGCCCTTCATAGGGCTCATGTCCTGGACGGTGCCACCCCTCTGCCACCTGACCCAGCAGAAGGCATGGCACGCAGAGAGCCTCACCGTGGACTGACGTTCTCTCCCTTTGTGAACACATCGAAGTCCTCCCAGTGCAGCTTTAACTGTGGCCTCAAGAGGGTCTCCAATTTCTCTAGCTTCCTGCCTTTGGCAAACTGATGGAAGTCAAAATTGATCATAGGCGTGTCACCCGCATGGCAAGAAGCCCAGAGCAGCTTCTGAAAAGAGGAGTGGCAGGCGGTGAGGGGAGCAGAGGGAAGGGAGGACGAGGAGGGCAAGCTCCTCACGCAGCTCGAGCCCCGTGGCTAACCACGGTGACTCGCCACAGGACGTGCTTTAGCTGGAAGCTCACAGTGGACCAGGCAGTTGACTCTGAAAGGGAAGCACAGGACAAAGGCCCTGGGGGACAAACCTCACAAAGAGCATCTTGCCTGCCAAAGGGCAGAGGATCCCCCTTGAGCAAAAGCAGCCAGAGCCAGTGTGGCTCCCTGGGGACACCACACTCCTGCAGGGCTCTCCGGAAGGCACAGGTGAGGAAGGACTGCTCTGTTCAGATGGCCCAGGTGCCCCAGGCCCTCGGGGATAGTGGCGCTGCAGCAGGCTGTGGAGCTCATAATCCAGCTCCCTGTTGCCCTGGTAACCAGCCCCATCCTGCCGCACACCAGCCTCTGGTGGCCATGCTCTGAAGAGGCCAAGACTCCAGCTGAGGTGGGCCAGGTGGGACCCACATCCTGGTGCAAGTTCAGGATGGTCAGGGAGCCAGGGTGAAGGTGGGGACAGACGGGAAGCAGGGCGAGGGGCTGCCAATGGCACCACCATGCGCTCTAGAGCCCTCCCTTCCATGCGAGGCTTCTCTGGCCCTGGATTTCTTCCTAGAGAGCCCCGTGACAAAGGACAAACTGTCCGTCTCCCCAGGCCACCCGGCCTCCAGGCCTCCCGCACCCTGCACCCATGCCCGTACAGCTTCAGGTCAGGCCAGTCCAGCCTGAGCCCAGCCAGAGGTCCCAGTGACTTCAAGGACTGGAAGGACTTGGGGTCACCTGGTCCGACTCAACGTGACCGCCTGTGATAGGCCTCAGTGTCAATCAATGCACACCGCCATCGTCAATCAAGTCTTGCTATGAGCCAGAAGCTGGCGGAGACTGACAGTGCCTGGTGGCTCAGTAACACGCGTTCCGGAGCCAGTGCCTCGTCCAGCAGGACTGATGGCCGCCGGGCCCGGGCAGGCTGCCGGGCCACCAACCTCAGTCTAGGAGGAGCTGATGTGGCTGAGGGCCACCCTCCACGAGGCTGTGACCCAGGTCTCCAGCTAGAGTGCCCCTCCCTGCGTGGCCAGGAGCCCACCCTTCCCCGCATGAGGCGGCTGCCATCTCCCGCCCTCACTTCACCCGCTGATGGAAGGGGCCATAAGTCAAGGCCCAGGGGAAAAAGAGTTGGGGTTCTTATTATTCTTATTTTTATTTTTTGGCTTTTTTTTTTTCTTCTTCCTTCAAATTAGCAGCCAGCATCACTGCCAAGATGGGTGGGAAGGGAGCCACTTCTGGAGCCTGTTGCTAATAGCAACAAACCAAACAGGAAAACCAGGTCTGGCCAAATAAAATTGGCAAACCAGGAAGTGCCTGCTCCAAGCATGAGCATGTGGCATTTCTAAGCAGAGGGAAAAGCTTAGAGACCGCCCTCACCCCATGGAGGCCACTTCGTGCTCTCTCGCTAAGGGGTATCCTTGAGCTCCAAACAACCAGAGAGCTTTCTTCCATTAGGCAGGGGACATGGAGGCTGGTAAAGGAACAGGGAACCCCCACCGCTCATTCTGGAATGTTTGTGCCTGGGGAGAAGGGGGCGGGGGCTGGAGGCCTGGGATCCGTGCACCAGTACAGCTCCTGGCCAGGCTGGGGGAGTCCCTTGCTCCCCCCACCTCCCGCAGCTCCGTGACCGTGCCCAGGATCTCTGTCCAGGATTGCCAGGAAAAGCCCCAGGGAAACCTGAGGGAGCCCGTGGAGACCAGTAGGAGCAAGTCCGGCAGCTCCCATGGGAGCCCAAGGAAGAGGGGAAAATTCGAAGGCTGGCTGGCAAGCAGGGGGATGCCACGGAAGCCGCTGCCCTGCCTGAGCCCTGAGGCCAGGTGCCCTGTGGGGCTGGGGGAACTCACCCAGGACCAGCCAGGGCAGAGGGGAGCACCACCTGCTTCTGGGCTGGACTGAGAGGGACTCCTCGAGAGGTCAGAAGCCCTTGAAGTCCCATGGGGAGGCCAGGGGACACACGACTGGGACAGGAGACGCTCTGTTTTGACTTTGAGCAAATTCTCCTAACCATCAGCTCATAGAAATTACACTCACTGTATCAGGGGCCCGAATCACCGAGCGCCGCCTGTTCAGTGGTCGGAACGCTGGGGAAGCCTCAGGAAATGAAGGAGGGCCGGGCTGGCAGCTCCAGTCCCTGCAGAAGCCGCCTCTAGGCTCAAGGCTTCACCAGGATCTTCACCAGGATGGCGGGGTAGCCATCCGCCGCCCCGTCCAGCCCAGCCCTGCCGTGAAGAGGGCAGCCCGGCTTACCTTGAAGGCTCTGTTGAGCACCTCCTCTCCGCCTCTGCTTCCCAGAAGGTTCACGACCACCTGCTGCCCATACTGCTCCTTCAGAAGCACCATGTGCCTGCAAAGGCAGCGGGCGGGCATGAGGCTGGGCACGGGCACAGGTGCAGATGCTGCCCTGTTCTGCCCCTCGAGGGACGAAGGGGCAGAAGAGGTCATGCTTTCTCAGTGCTAGAGCCCAGCACCAGCTATCCTCCATGACCCAAAACGTAGAAAGTGAGCCGGGGTGGAGAGAACCTGTCCCTCCCAGCTGCCATTACTACTAGCTAGTGTAGACTTCTACATGAGTTTGGAATCAAAGAATATCCCAGACCGTCTATAAAGCACCTCCCATTAAATCTAGAACACCTAACCTGACCTTTCATCAACAGAGTTTTGCTTTTGAGACAGGCTCTCACTCTGCTGCCCAGGCTAGAGTGCAGTGGTACGATCATAGCTCACTGTTGCCTCAAACTCTTGGGCTCAAGCCCAACTCAGCCTCTTGAGCAGTAGGCACAACAGGTGCATGCCACCACATCTGGCTAATTTGTACTTATTTAGTTTTCATAGAGACCGGGTCTTGCTATGTTGTCCAGGCTGGTCTTGAACTCCTGGCTTCAAGCAGTCCTCCCACCTCAGCCTCCTAAAGTGTTGGGATTGCAGGCATGAGCCACCACACCTGGCCTAGAGTCTTACACGTGCAATGTGCACGTCTGAAATGAATCTCTTCTCACAACTAGAAAAACTGGCAGGAGACCTCTGAACTTAGCATCCCGTTCTCCCCCTAAGTGCTATGTTTCACGATGCTAGACCATAACAAGGAGACGCAACGAAACTTGCAGGCTTGGGAAACTCGTCCTTGTAATTGAGGCGACTTTCTAAACATGTACATTGAAATATTAGGGAGCGATTCCAATATTTATCCTTGATCACCAGCTATTTTAAAGTAACCATACCATGTCAGCGTTAAACATGTTGAAATGCAGTGCCTTAACCAAAACGGGGGAAGCGATACAATGCAAAAACAGCGTCAAATTATCATTTAACGGTGCAATCTTTACGCAGAAACATAGAAAAAAGACGAAGAAAACACATGATGTCAAAGTGGTGGAATTCTATACGATTTAAGTTCTTTTCTTCTGTAGACATCTTTCTCTTTCCCTAATTTCTATAATGACATGTTTCTTTTATGAGCGGAATTTTTTAAAGAGCTAATGATCATGAAAAAATCTTTTTTTTTTTTTTTTTAACCCAGTAAGAGAAAACATTCTCTTACTGACTTCAGGGGAGAGGAGTAGAAAGAATATGGATCTTGAAGCGGGTAGTTTGGAGTTAGGCTTGTCTGCTGATTCGCTGGCCTGTTAAGGGTGAGTCCCGCCCCACCCCCGCCCGGGCTCCCATCCCCACGGGGAGGTCCGGGCCCCCCGGGGTGTGACTGTGGGTGGCCCCGCCCTTGTGGGCTTTCTTTTGGGTCTGTCTGCCCAGAGAAGGTGCATCCCAGGCCTGGCTCTGACACATGCAGGCTCTGCCCCGGTGAGGGAGCCCACTGTGGCCACATATCCAAGCCACGTCCCACAGTGTGGCCCATCAGAAAAGGCCCATTTCTGATCTCTGTCTGTCTCATCACTGCCCCTTCTCAACTGGTTCCAAAGCCGAGGGCCAGAAGGAAACCGCCATTATTCATTATTACTCACTATCCTTCATCATTACTCTGTGCTCTCCCCACCCTCAGACTCCCCGATGACGTGATTCCTCCCCTCTGAGCTGGCTCCTTCATCTGTAGAGCAGGGCTGCTCCCCCTCCTGCAGAGAATGGCTAGGAGGACTAGAAAGACGAGTGAAAGTGACAAGGACAGTGCGTGGCGTGTGGGAGCTGGTTCTTCTTTCCTTCCCTTTACTGTAAACACACTCGTTATTGGTGGGCTGAAAGGCCTTGCCGACCCAGGGCATAAGGGAGCACTGGCATCAGCAGCAAGGTCGCTGGGTGCAGCCTTCTTGCTGGGTCACTCTGAGCACTGAGGCCTTTTTTTTCACTTCCCCGGCTCAAGGGTTGTTGTCATGGGAAGCTACTTGGAAAACGGGAATTTTTCAGGTCACTGAGGAATCAGATTTCCATCTGGAAGCATGCTTCTCATCTTCAGGGAGGGACCGAGTGTTCGCCACAGGCTGATGTGCACAGCAGCCACCCGCAGAGCGGAGCGGGGAAAGGAGAGGAGCTTCTCTGTTCTGCGAGGGGAGACTCAGGCACTATCCCGTGAAAGGTTAACCCTTCCACCGAGACTCCTCGCCACACGGAGATGACAAGACCCTGCTCTGGCAGCTGCAGCCAAAACCCTGCTCCAGACAGTCCTCCTCAGATATGGAACACACAGAGCAAAGTGACGAAAGACAGCCATGGCTACTCTCAGCACCCAGGGAGCATGGGCAAGGAAAACAAGCATCCTCTGGGGAGAAAAACCATCTGCACGAAGGTTTTGCGGGGGAAAGAAGGGATTTATTCTCGACCAAATCCATCAAAGAACTGCAAGACTCTTGAGAGTGCAGTGATGTCCCAGAGAAGAGAATTGGGAAGCGTGCAGGACCACAAAAATGCCAGTCCAGGGACGTCATCAGGGACCTGGCAGCCTGCTCTCAGGGGGACCCTCACAGTGCCCCACTGTGGCCACTAGACAGACATATCACCTTATTTCCAAGCATTATCTCGAATGAGGGGAACACAGTCAGCAATTAACATGAAAGCAGCAGCTCCTGCCAGGGAACCGGAGGGCTCCTGCCCCTAGGCTAGTTTTGTGGGAAGAAGCATTACAGAAGAGACTTCCTGGACACAGTAGCTGCCTGGAGAAAGACCTACCCTTTCAGCAGCTTGTCCTGTGATTTGCAGAAGAGATCTAAGTGTACCCCTGGATTTAAGGATGCTTTCCAAGGGGCTAGGCAGCCTCTGGGGTGCTTGTGAGAAGAGAGAGGTCTCAGTTTCTCAGGTATGTGCATCTCACACACCTTGCATTACCAGGATGCTGAAAAATCTTCTGTCTATGCAAACATGCTTCAAGCTAGATGTATGTATTTTTTTAGAAAGCTCCTAAACATAGGAGGGTTTTGGAAGCAAACCCAGCATGACCTCTCCTCTTGTTTTGGGTCAGCTTCTGGTAGAATTTTTTTTTTTTTTTGGTTTATTTGTTTTGTTTTGTTTTATTTTGAGATGGAGTCTCACTCTGTCGCTCAGACTGGAGTGCAATGGCGCGATCTTGGCTCACTGCAACCTCCGCCTCTTGAGTTCAACGAATCCTTCCACCTCAGCCTCCCAAGTAGCTGCGATTATAAGCATGCACCACCACACCCGGCTAATTTTTGTATTTTTAGTAGAGATGGGGTTTTGCCATGTGAGCCAGGCTGCTCTTGTACTCCTGACCTCAAGCGATCCACCCTCCTCGGCCTCCCAAAGTGCTGGGATTACAGGTGTGAGCCACCGAGTCCAGCCCGGTAGAATTTCATTTGCAGTTTCATGTTTACTATTTCCTAAGATCACTTAGTATAGATCAATGTCAACTAAAAGAACTTCATGTGTAGAATGCTGAGGACACACTAATAATGTTCTAGAAAAGACAATGGTCTTGTCTATACTTGATTGTATATCTCTTTACAGAAAAAGCCCCTTATATGTAACATGTTAATCAGGGGGTCACATCTGGGCTCATGTGGCTAGTGGTATGTTTAATAAGAGGATGCAAGCAAATTTAAAGTCTCAATGAAGATTCAGGTAGAATGATTCAAACAGTTAAAACATTACTTTTGAGAATTTTTATTACATTCACTAAGACAATTCTTAAATATTGAATAGAGTAAATAAGCAAATATTTTAAGAAGCTATTATTTCAAATACATATTACAAATAGTTCAACTTTTCTTAAGCTAAAAAATAGGAGATGTGTTACGATCCAATTTGTGTATTTATATATATGTGTGTGTGTGTGTATATGTGTGTGTATATATATGTGTGTATATATATGTGTGTGTGTATATATGTGTGTATGTGTATATGTGTGTGTGTGTGTGTGTGTGTGTGTGTGTGTGTATGTATATGGTGCCAAAATTGTTTTCTAGAATGCCATGTAAAAAACTGCCAACAGTAAAATCTCTGAGAGTGGTAACTGGGATTTAGGGTATTTTTATTTTTCACTTTATACTTTTCTATATTTATTTATTCTATATTATTTTAAAACCAAAATCAAACAGCTTCAAATATCCTATAATTCAGATTATCCCTTATTAACCAGGGCAAAGAGATGAAGCCTCATTGCAAGAAGCTGATAAGATAAAATAATTACAAAGTGCTACCTGAACATTCCTAAATTTACCTTCAAGAAACCTGAGAACAAGTAAAAGTCCCATTCTGTAATCTCCCTTCTTGCATAAAGGACCAAAGTAAAAGCAGATTTAGATTCAGGGTTCAGGGTCCTCCCCTTCCCATCATACCCTATCCCTGGTGTCTGATGGGAGGAAGACATCTGAGAATGACAATGACAGGCTTGGATGGTGTCAGACAATCCTTACCTGTCAAAAGCAGGGGCATTGGCTTCCAGGCCT
The DNA here is from genome assembly GCA_004027715.1 of Plecturocebus donacophilus. NCBI lineage: Eukaryota > Metazoa > Chordata > Mammalia > Primates > Pitheciidae > Plecturocebus > Plecturocebus donacophilus. The sequence goes on along the minus strand of PVKP010018740.1, from coordinate 26,246 downwards.
CTGTGGAGTCTCAGATGATGGGAGCCAACCTAAAGCAAAGAGAAGTAACGATAGTGATTATTCCTGCTCTGCAAACCGAGGAGGCAGTGGTTTTCCCATTCTCCTTCTCCCTGCCAGCCACCAGGACACCTCCGTGGCCCCTTCAGGGCTCAGGAAGGCTGAGGTCTCTGGATTCAGCTAACAGTGCTCCAAACCCGGGTCTAGGAGCCTCAAGTCTGGCTTTGCTGCTGCTCAGTCCTAACTGTAACATGACCATGTCTGCTGCAATTCTTCCACAGCAGTTCCAGTGTAAGATTATGAGGCAGATATCAGCTCCTAAGCTCTCTGATATCACAGAGGTCAGTGAAGCCAACTAGGGAGACAGAAACTGCTTCTCAGCCTCCTTTATGCCTTCAGGGACATCAATTTCCCTCTAAAATCTGAGTCATCCTAATTACCAAATTTACCTTATTATTTATTAATATAACTATTTAATACTCAACTTAAAAAAAACATTTAAAATACATATTGTCACTGGAGCCAGCTTAAAGGGGCTTTCACTGGCCAAATCTGGGATAATTTGAACATCAAACTATATGAGGATAGTAATAGATTATAACCTGATGAATAAAATAGAAATCTATGGATCTATACTAATGATAACTGGATGGATGAATGGGTAGATGGATGGGTAGATGGGTGGGTTGATGGATGAATAAATGAACAGATGGGTGGATGGATGAATGAATGAATAGCTGAGTAGATGGATGGGTTGGTGGGTGGGTAGATGGATGGATGGATGGATGGATGGATAGCTGAGTGGATGGGTAGATGGGTGGATAGATAGATGGGTGGGTGAATGGAAGGACAGATGGATGGATAAATGAATGAGTGGATGGCTGAATGGATGGATGGGGGATAGATGGATGGGTGGGTGGATGGATAGATACTGGGTGGATGGATGGGTGGGTGGATGGATGGATAGGTGGGTGAATGGATGAGTGGATGCATCAGTAGATGGATAGGTGGGTGGATGTGAGGATGAATGGATGGGTGGGTGAATGGGTAGAAGAAAGATGAATGGATGGGTAAGTGGGTGAGTGAGTGGATGGATGGGTGGGTGGGTGGGAGGCTGGCTGGGTGACTGGCTGTGGACAAGTGGATGGATAGGTGGATAGGTGGGTGGATGGGTGGATGAGTGGATGAATAGATGGGTGAATGGATGGGTGAATGGGTGACAGATGGGTGAATCAGTGTGCAGGTGGGTGAGTGGGGAAGCAGAGAGGGCTCTACAGTAAAATACGAAGTGATACATTTGGAGGAAATCATTTTAAAAATCATCATTTTACAACTGTCATAGTAAATAACTGTTCAGCAAAAGTTACCTGTTGATGATAAATCTTAAGGGAAAGTTTAATGAGAAGCAGGATACCAGCATGGTCTCAAAGTGTCTCCCGTAGATTGCTGATTAGTTGAAAGGGAAAATATTAACCATAAGTGGAGGAGCTGAGTAGCACCTTGACTGGGTGACCAAAGTTAACATCACCAGTGAGGGGCAGATGGACACCGTGTGCCTCCAGCTCTGGTACCCTAAGAAGGACACAGCATCATGTAGGTAGCATTCTGGCCAGGCATCCATACACTGAATGTGCTCATAATGAAACACGAGGAAAATCTAAAGGGAGGGACCCTCAATTTGAAGGAAAAGAAGACTTGCATCCTCCAAAGCATCAATGTTTTGAAAGACAGAAAGCCAAGGAACGGATGTAGATTAAAAGACGAGGGACGTGACAACCAAATGCAGTGTGTGATGCTGGAGTCAAGCGGGGAAAGGGGCTTCAACCATCGTTGGGACGATTGATCAATTTGGAATATTGTCTGCAGATGAGATTGAAGTACTTTGCCTCTGTTAAATTTCCCAAATGTGAGATTTATACTATGGTGATGTAAGAGAGTATATTTTGCACTTAAGTAAAGAGACATTGATGTGGTTTGGATGTGTGTCCCTTCCAAATCTCCAGTGTTGGAGTGGGGCCTGGTGGGAGGTGCTTGGGTCATATGGGCAGATCTGTCATGAATGGCTTGGTGACAACCCCATGGTAATGAATGAGTTCTCACTAATTCACAGGAGAGCTGGTTGTTTAAAGGAGCCTGTAACCTCCCACTCCTCGCTCCCTCCCTCGCTATATGACACACTGGCTCCCCTTCTCCTTCCACCCTGACTGTAAGCTTCCCGAGGCCCTCCCCAGAAGCACATGCTGGCACCATGCTTCCTGTACAGCCTGCAGAACCATGAGCCAAATAAACCTCTTTTCTTTATAAATTGCCCAGCCTCAGGTATTCCTTTACAGCAAGGCAAATGGACTCACGCTGACATGATATATACAACCTACTCTCAAACAGTTAAAAAAAAATAATAATGTATGTGTGGCAAAAGGTTAAGATTTAGTGAATCTGAGTGAAGGACATAGGGGAACTCCCTCTTTTGTTCTTAAACTCTTTCTGTAGGTCTGAAATTATTTCAAGAATACATTGTTAAAAATGCACTCTTCAGTTTTGCTTCTGTTTGAGTGTTGTAAAAGTAGTGTCATTAGATTTATCTATGTTATGAGATGTGGCTGTCATCATACTTCACGTATTATTTTATAACTCTCAACACTATGGGTGATACAACTGCCCACCTCAGACACAAGAAAAGCACCTGTCTAGAGAACTGGTATCTCAGCAATATTTGTAGAGATTCTTTGGAGAAGGTTTCCTTTTCTTCTTTTTTCTTTCTTTCTTTTCTTTTCTTTTTTTTTTTTTGAGACAATGTCTTACTCTGTTGCCCAGGTGGGAGTGCAGTGATGCAATCACAGTTTACTGCAGCCTGAACCTCCCAGATTCAAATGATCCTCCCAGGAGCCTCCCAAATAGTTGGGACTACAAGTGTACACCACAACACCTGGCTATTTGTTTTTTCATTTTTTAAATTTTTTGTAGAGATGGAGTTTCACCATGTTGCCCAGGTTGGTCTTGAACTCCCAGACTCAAGCAATCCACCCACCTCAGCTTCTCAAAGTACTGAGATTACAGGCATGAGCCATGGTGCCCAGCCAGGTTTTTCTATATAAACAATTCAACAAAGTCCCAAATCCCTTTTGGTCCTAAGACACTTTGGTCACAAGCCAAGTGAGTGCAAAATGAAGCATCTTGGCAGTCGGCTAATGGGAGCTCCTAAGAAAGGCACACCCACTGAAGTTTGAGTGGCTCTGGTTTTTACTTGTTTTGACTTACTTCTGGACTTGTTACATTCCCCTTTGGCTCAGGTTGCAAATGCCCATGAAGGGGTAGAAGGTACAGCAGGGAAGACAGCTCCAGGGGCTGTGTGCACACTTGCAGAGGTGTATCCACATCTGCAGAGCTGCATGCACTCCTGCAGAGCCATGTCTACACCTGCAGAGCTGTGTCCACACCTGCAGAGCCATGTGCATACTGACAGGGGCATGTCCTCACCTGCAAAGCTGCGTGCACACCTGCAGAGCCATGTTGACACCTGCAGAGCTGTATGCATCACCCCATGCATTCCTTTCGTCTGGGTTCCTAGGCCTCATATCCTTCCTCCCCTCTGTCCTACTTTGACACTGACCAGCATCTACCTTCTCTGGAGTCACCTAATCCTGAGGTCACTGAGTGTCAGAAGCCACGGGAACGAGCTGTAGCTGAGGGCAGGGTCCGCCACTGCCACTGCATTGTGTAGCTTCCCTTCTCCTCCACCCCGTCCTCCTCCCCTCTGAGCAAAGGGTCAGTTACTCTTATCTGGTCCCCAAAGTTGTTAGTTCAATCCCATAGTCCACAGACTGAGTTTAGGGAGACAGCCATTAGGATAGTCAGGGTCTGGAGAGCTGGCCGCGGGCTTCACAGCAGAGTCTCTGTCAGCAGGCAGGAGGTACAAGGATCGCAGGCAGCACCTCCACGCCTCTCCCCTGCACCCCACCACTCCTACCCTACTTAAGGCTGCCCGAAAATCTCAGTTCAGCAGACTCCCACCTGGGGTCTTTTCCCTCCAAATGAACACTTTCTAGACTTCTGTCTAATCGTGTCTCCATCAGGCAGTCCTTCAGCACAGTGTCCGGCGTGTGCTGGAGCAGCTCCTGCAGGCTTGCAAGCTGACTGTGTACCCAGCCCGTCCTAACCCTGAGCTCAGTGATGTGGAGCTGGTAGGCTGAAAGTGGCCACGATGGGAAAACTTACAGCACAGCAATGGACAAAGGCTACAAACCAGAGCTCCCTGTACCTGGTCTGACTCCAGTAAAACTGGTTTGCCAGCACAGCACTGAGTAGTTCCCATACTTTCCTGTACGTTGGAGTCACCTATGGGTCTTCAAAAAGGACGGCTGCCTGGCTCCCGGCCCCAGATATTGTGACTTAATCTGTATGGTACCAACCTGGGTATCAGGATTTTTAAAGCTCCCCAGGAGAGTCTTCTGAGCAGCAAGGTTGGGGAGTACTGCCTGAGTAGCTGCTGGTATGGGATGCAAACTCCTCAGTGTAGCATCCACAGGGCCTTGACCGGGCCCTGCTCACCTCTCCCATCTGTCCTCCCATTCCCTTCATGCCCAGGACTCCAAGAAGCTATCCAGAGACACTCCCTGGATCTCTGTGATCCCAGGGGTTACAATATCTGCACCCACAGTTCCCTCTGCAAGGGCTGCCTTCCTTGCCCGAGTGCTTCTTCCTCACCCCTCCACCATCTGGAGCCTTGGGCAGCCCCCCCGACCCGACACCCTCAGCCTGGGAGAGCTGCCCTGGGGTCCCTGCCTTCCTCCAGCATGGCTCTGTCCACACAACACTGCCATGTGCTGCCCCCTGCTCCTTGAAGGCAGGGACTGTATCTGATCCCCCGTGCCCCACACACCTGGGAGATGCTCAGTGAACGTCTGGGATGAATAAATGACTTCAGCTGGAGTTACTGATTTACCAAGAGTCTGTGAGGGATGACAGATAAGACACCCCAGGAAGCTGTCATCATGTCATCACATGTCACGGCATCCCGGCGAAGACAGGAGGAAACTCCCATTCAGTGCTCAGGATACCAAGAGCCACACTTCTCTGAGGCCGCCGGTGGTTTTATCTCCTGGGTGTCATCATTTGTTTCTATTAGTATCATAACAGCTGCCATTTTGAGCAGTTTTTAGTTCTAGATACTGTGTTAAATTCTTTTTTTTGACAGAGTCTTACTCTGTTGCCCAGGCTGGAGTGTAGTGGTATGGTCTCAGCTCACTGCAAACTCCACCTCCCAGGTTCAAGTGATTCTCCTGCCTCAGCCTCCTGAGTTACTGGGATTACAGGAACGCACCACCATGCCTGGCTAATTTTTGCATTTTTAGTAGAGATAGGGTTTCACCATGTTGGCCAGGCTCACCTTGAACTCCTGACCTCAAGTGATCCAACCACCTCGGCCTCCCAAAGTGCTGGGATTACAGACGTGAGCTGCCGTGCCAAGCCAAATTCTTATATTATGCTCATTAATCCTCTCTAGAACCCTATAAGGTAGGTATTGTTAGCCCCATTTTACAGAAAAGTAAACTAAGGCTCAGCACAGACAAGAATCTCCCAAACACACATGGTTACAAAGCTGGGGAGCCAGAGTTTGAATTTGAGCCCAGGTCTGCATAGCTTCAAAGCTCGTCACTGTCATAAACTGGCTGTGGCTGTGGTTCTTCCTGTGGTGGCTGTGGGGAAACTTGGAACAAGTGTCAGTTTCCTTCCCACGTGCACGGGACCCACGACACGCACCGTGGGCACCAATTCCACTCTTTCCCTTCACCCTAATCTCTTATTTTTGAAACTGTTAATACTACAAGCCATCCATCTCATGTCCTTTTTGGAACAAAAAAAGGAACACATAAAAGTGCCCATTCCGGAACCACGCACCCACGAACTTGGCGAGAGTTTCCAGCAGGGAAGAGAGACGATAGGACAGGAGGGGTCTGTTCTACTCAGCATGCTCCTCGGTTTGGTTCAGTGGCAGGAAACTTCAAAACACAGACCGGACTCACCTTGGCAAGGCACGTGTCTGTACGGGCCTACTGGGGGAGAAAGATGCTACAATGACCAGGGGAGCAGAGTTGTCAATCACAGACACAGATCATAAATAGATTCTCTAACCAGCTAGACGAGGCAGCAATTCGCTTGAAGGGTGAAATCTCAGTGTGGCTATTTATAAACTGCACAACCCATTTATACAGTAGAAATGAAACGTATTAAAGGTACACGGCTGCTAGAAACGGAGTCAGGAAGGACTGAAGGCACCGTTCCTGGGAAAACACGCAGGAAAATCCTCATCTACCACCCTCTGCCCATTGCCCACCCCTGCCCTATTCTGCTGGGCTCTGGGTCTCCAACGGCAGCCGCCAAGAAGGGACCATATTGCAACCTAACGTGCAAGCTACTCCCCCAGAATCTTTGCACTTTTCATCTAACCTAAGTGAAGAAGGGAGAGAAAAAGTTCAAAGTGGAGAAAAATAACCAGAAGCGGCCTCGGGCTTCACAGCGACAGTTCAAGCGGGTGAGGGTAGCCCGCCCCTTCCCTGCCCTCCTGGCCTCCTCTGAAGATAACTTAGTCTCTCTTTGATGAAGAGTGGTACTTAGAGGCTAAACCCGGGTATTAGGCCCAGAGGTTAGCAAGTCCTTAGTAAGATGAAGGAACACTAAAGCCTTCTGAAACTTGCTCTGAAGAAACCATGGAGGCCAGGCACGGTGGCTCCTGCCTGTCATCCTAGCACTCTGGGAGACCAAGGCAGGTGGCTTACTTGAGGTCAGAAGTTCAAAACCATCCTGGCCAATGTGATGAAACACAGTCTCTACCAAAAACACACAAAAATTAGCCGGCATGGTGGTGGGTGCCCGTAGTCCCAGCTACTTGTGAGCCTGAGGCAGGAGAATCACTTGAACCTGGGAGGCAGAGGTTGCGGTGAGCCGAGAGCGCGCCCCTGCACTCCAGCCTGGGTGCTGGGTGACAGAGTGAGACTGTCTCAAAAAAAAAGAAAGAAGGAAGAAGGGAGGGAGGGAAGGAAGGAGGGAGAAACCATGGAGGCCTTGGTACAGCACAAGTGTTAGGCATTTAAGAGGGTGAAACAGCTGCCAAAAAGCTGAGACCGCGGGGTCCACCGCTCCTGGCCTCTGACAGACTGGGGCACAGTCATCCCACGGAGGGCCAGGCTGTACCTGAGGCAGCACAGAGGTCAAGGTGGAGACCGAAATGAAAACCCAGAGGGGAATGACAGAAAGGAGCGGTGTTTTTTAGAGGGAGATGAGAACACTGAGAATCTTAGAAACAGGACAGAAGGCGGCCAATGGAGTTGGGAGGCCTTAGAGAAGACACAAGAGGAAGAGGGAACCAGGAGACGGCCTCCCAGGGCCGAGGGCGGGTCACACGGAGAAGAGTCAGACTTACTCCTGTGCACCTGAAATGCTCTAGAGTCAGACAGACGCAGTGGCGCAGTACAGGACGGACTCACCAAGAGTTGGAACCATCCCCAGTCGTGGTCTGGAGGAAGGACCCCTGAATTGGCTGAGTGTGGTGGCTTATGCCTGTCATTCCAGCACTTTGGGAGGTCGAGGCAGGTGCATCACCTGAGGTCGGGAGTTCGAGATCAGCCTGGCTAACATGGTGAAACCCTGTCTCTACTAAAAATGCAAAATTAGCTGGGCACGGTGGCTCATGCCTGTCATCCCAGCACTTTGGGAGGCTGAGGCAGGCGGATCACCTGAGGTCGGGAGTTTGAGACCAGCTAACATGGCAAAACCCCATCTCTACTAAAAATACAACAAAATTAGCCAGGCATGGTGGTGGGCGCCTGTAGTCCCAGCTACTCGGGAGGCCGAGGGAGGAGAACGGCTTGAACCTGGGAGGTGGAGCTTGCAGTGAGCCGAGATCGCACCACGGCACTCCAGCTTGGGTGACAGAGCGAGACTCCGTCTAAAAAAAACAATAACACCTCCGTACTGAGGGTTAAGAGTGTGGAACAGATGAATTTCAAAGGGTCCTTCCCAAATCCTAAGAATCCATCATGACCATCCCCCTAACGTTTGGATTTCTTACCAACTTTACATGAGACACAGCATGGTCTCCCTGCCTCCTTTTTGTGAATACTCATCTGATCAATTCTTTCATTCTCCTGAAGACAAAGCTCAAGACGTTTCCAAAGGAAAACTCCACTTTTAAAGAAAATCAAGTTTTGAAAACCCCTTTGGAATGTCTAGAATGGGAAATCTATAGATAAGGAAAGTAGAGGAACTGTCCCGGTGGCCGCAAGGAGACCTGGAGGGCAGGGAGAGACCACTAATGAGGACAAAGTGTTGTAGTGGTGATCAAAGCACTCCTAGATTACAGTGGTGGTTATGCAACTCTGTAAATGCAGTAAAAGCACCAAGTCGTAAGCTTTAAATGGGTGTGTAAGTTATATGACAATAAAGCTGTTTTTCCAAAAACCTCCTCTGGGCAGTCATCCCGAGGAGTTTCTGTGTCATTGTCCTCAGGAGCTTTCTCTAGAGGCCACCAGTTATCTCGGGCAGCGTGGTGGTCTCTTTCTAGTGGAAAGACTGAATATTAATCAAGCCTTTTCTCTCCACCAGAGCGTGGAGCCTAAACGAGACCTCGATTCATCCATCTCACTGCCCAGGCTGACCAGGTACTTCGCCAATGCTGTCAGCGCAGCGTGCTGACAGCCGTGGGTCAAGTGACTCACCTGCTCCTGGCACAGGGCCAAGTCAAGGACCAGGCTAAGAAGCTGAACCCAAGACTGGGGACCCTGAGTCCAGTGGTGTCAAACACCCCCTGGAACCTGGCAGATGGCACTCTGGGCCCTGCTAGCCACTGGCTGGCAACCCTCAGGCCGTCACACGAGAGCTGTTGGTAAGAAGAGCCGAGAGGCGCCAAAGGCCCCGGCTGAGAGGTTTCCTAAAGGCATCCACGTCCCCTCAGGACAGGGAGGAGACGAGATTAGTGGGGAGGCCCCTCCAGTCCACTCAGCCCATAACCCACCTTGTTAGAGACCCTGGTGAAGGAGGCAGCGTGTCATTCCCTTGATGACAAATGTGTTCTTGGAATGCATCCCCACCCTGAACTCTTCCCAGGAGAAAGAATGCCAAATCTCTCTGGCACTGACCAGATCCCTGCTTTGGATGGCAAAGGGTATTTTTAGAAATCACGGGAAGGCTGTGCACATCTCACGTGGCCCCTCGACAGGCGGCAGTGGGTGCCAGACCTATGCAGCCACAGAGCCTGCCTGAAGCCCTCTACGAGAGTTACGGCTCTCAGAAACGTCCTCCGTACACCAGACTCCAGGTCTCACCTCAGGCAGCACTAGCCAGGCACACTTCGTGGGACTCACTCAGTAGGCTTCACTCACTCGAGTCGGCAGCTTCACACAGCACACTTACCCACCAGAAACAAAGGGGTGTCTGTGTTTTCTACACACACACCACACACATGTGTACACACTTCAACAGCTCAGCTCAACACAACAGGGCTGAGGAAAAGGACTAGAAACTATACCACAAAAGGAATGCGTTAAAAGAAACATTCTGCAGCTGCTCAAGGGGAGGGCGGGGCGGACAACATCACAAGGGGACATTTAAGATTTTTCATGACCTACCTGAAGCCCTGGCTGCTCCCAGAACAGCGGAACCGAGCCTCTGATCTGGACAAAAGATGACACTCCATCGTCCATGTAAATTGTCTGCGGCACAAGGAAACAGAAGGGAGAGGTCTTCTCAATGAAACTGAACGTCCTGGGCTGGGTAACTGGATCCAGCCGCCTGTGACCTGACACCAGCGGGAATGAAGGGCAGACAGTGGACTTCAGCGTCCTCTGCTCCCCCACCCGGCGTGGCTGGCGATGCTCCCTGACCTCCAGCTGGATGCTGGGTGGGCATGCTGGCTGTTGACCAGCTTCCGAAGAAGGCTCTGCAGGGGGCTCGAGCCTCCTGGGGTCTCCGGGAATTCACACTTCTAGGGCACAGTCTTATCACTGCCCTGAAAATCCCAGCCACAACCCTTTGCTACCCCTTTTGTGAATAGAAGCCAATGTGTTCTGGAATTTCCCTTTCCTTATAGCCCTCTATTTTTACCTTGGCGAACAGCTAAGCAGCAGAGAGCTATTAGAGAAGGACTGGATGAAATAAAGTGCACCCGTGATAGCCAAAAGACCTCGCTGACTGTGCCAGCCAGTCTTGTACTTGACAATACAAGACTCAACTTGACCGTGTACTTGGTCCTGGCCCTGCTGCCCTGTGTTCTTAAACACACCACCCAGTCAGCACACACAACACGGTTTCCGCAGGCTTCCAGTGCAACAGCACCTGCAGAGAAACAAACGATCCTTACACTTTAAGACATCTATCTCCTCCCCACCCACATGCACAGCTATTTTAGAGTGTGCCTGCAGGCCTCCGATGACTGCAAGGGAGTTTTAAAAGGACAAGAAGTATGATCCTGAGCGCCAGTGGGGGCAGGCGGCACTTATCAGATGCGGGGCCTTTATCTGCGCAACTCTAGCCTGGCCTGGCAGGGTGGCCTGGGCGCTGCTGTGGTCCCTTCCGTTCCTCACTGGCCTGCTCCCTTACAGGGTAGCTTTCCATGCAGGCGAGATCATGCTCAGATCACACAGGCATGAGTCACTCTGCAGCGGAGGACCTGAAAATTAGACCCACTGTTTCCCCAGACCACAGGCATTACCGGAGCCTGAATCTGTATTGTCAAACTGGAATTCTATTCTTTAATCTCTGAAGGGAAAAAGCATGTGTTAAGAACTTGAGTCTATTTCCAGGGATTGAGTACCAGCAAAGTTGTTACACTCCATTCTTCTACTAACAAAACAGAATAAAATAGCAGGTTGCTTGAATGGCTGTAGACGTAGTTGGCTACCATGAAAGTAGTTAGATACAATTGACCAGCATGTGTGACCTGCACAGGCCCAGGTTCCTGGAAAAGAAACCGAGGAGGCCAAGGTTTGTATATAAAGAAAATGTTTAACAATATCCAGGCTGGGCGTGGTGGTTCATGCCTACAATCCCACCACTGTGGCAGGCCAAGGTGTGAGGCTGGCTTGAGCCCAAAAGTTCGAGACCAGCCTGGACAATAAAGTGAGACCCCCCTATCTCTACAAAAACAATTTTTTAAAAGTTAGCCAGGTATGGTGGGGCACACCTGTAGTCCCACCTTGGGAAGCTGAGGCAAGAAGATCGCTTGAGCCCAGGAAGACGAGGCAGCAGTGAGCTATGATTGCACCACTGCACTCCAGCTGGGGCAACAGAGTGAGATCCAGAAAAACATCAAACAACAGAAACCAATGGCCACCATCTATTTCGTTGAGAAATGTCTCCCTTCACTCTGACTGCCATGCACTAACAATGCAACTTTCGGCGTCAGGCCAAGCTCCTCTTGAGCTGAGACTCGCCCAGGACCTGCTTCTGAAAACACTAAGGGCGGTCTGTGCTCTGCACGCCCCTCCCTGCCCACACTGGAGCAAGAAGAAGGGAGCTCCAAAGTCCTCCACCTGGTCCTCCGCAGGGAAACGGGCTACCTATCTTATCATCAGGACTGTCTTCTCTGTTCCCAAGGCGATGGGCATAACTCGACCTTCGAACGCAAGTGATACATTTCCATTCTGGGCAAACAGCTCTTACTGCCAGTGGAAGAAGTGATGTCTCACTTCACACATGTCATTTTAACAGAGGGCACTTGGGGTGGGGAGGCAGGCAGAGAGTGGAAGCAGGAGAGAAAGTGGGCACGGTATTGGAACAAGCTGGGTCTGAATGCCACTTTGCAAACCCCCATTTTCCCAGCAGGGTGGCCCTGAGCACATGACTTAGCCACCTTCATCCTCAGTTTCCCTCTCTCTACATGAAGTTCATGTCACCTTGTGCACAGAGAGGGGACAGGCAGTGAGGGAAAAGTGAGGGGGAATAGTCCCAGCACAGGTTAGCCACTCAAAAAATGAAGCCATTTTCTCCTCCCCGAAGGCGCTGACCCTATGAGTACACACAAGGGCACCTGCTGGGGTCAGAGGGAGTCGGGCCCTGGGAAGAAGGAGGGATCCAAGAAGGTATGGACAAGAGGCGGGAGTGAGACCAAGATCAGTGGGACCACAGGAGGAAGAGAGGGCGGCCAGGCCAGGGCCGAGATCCCAGATTGGGCAGCCAGAGGGTGACCCTGAGCAGTGCTTCCAGAGCAGTGAGAACAGAAACCAAATGGCCAGAAAAAGAGAGAGGGTCGAGGCAGGAAAACAACAGATGTACATAGCCCTTCTCTCTGAAAGGCTTTCTGCTGACCTTCTACTTCCGGTTACAGCATCTGCAAACCATTCTCTCCAAGTCTGCATTCCTGGGAGGACACACAGTCATCCTAACTCCCTGCATGAGTCAGTGGCCTTATCTTGAATAGCCAAATATTTATCTTCCCTCCTTTTTTTTTTAATAGACTGAGGGGACTTTTTGCTCTTGTTTTTCTGCGTGGTGAGTCAGCACTGCAGAGCAAGCCCACCAGCTATGACTCAGCAGAGCCAAAAAGACTCAAGGCTTCCTCCCAAAGAGGCTGAGATGCTATCTACACATGCACACATCTGTGTGTGCACACACACAACACATGTGCAATCCACACACGTGTGTATACAACACAAACACACACACGGCACACATACACACGATGCACAAACAACACACACGGCACACGTGACACCACACACATGCACGAACACACCACACATAACACATGCATGTAACATGGATAACACATCAATACACACCATGCACACAACACACATAACACATCAACACACACACACCACATATATACATGCAACATGCATAACACATCGACACCACACACCACACACATACACACAACACGCACACTCAACACACACCATACACACCACATACATGCAACATGCACAACACATCAACACACACACTGCACACACACACAACATGCACAACACATCAACACACACACCATGCACACGCTGCACACATATATGCACATCAACATACACACCATACACACACCACACACATACACAACACACACATCAACACACACCATACACACACCGCATACCAACACGCACATCAACATACACCATGCACACACTGCACACATACACACAACACACACACTGCACAGATACATGCAACATGCACAACACATCAACACACACACCATACATACATCGCACACATACAACCCCTGTGCACGTGCGCACGCTCACACACACACACACACACACACACACACACACACACACACACAGCCCGCCTTGGAGGAGGATTATTCATTCCTCCTAGGAAACATGCTAAACCAAAGCAAAAGTGGAGGTGTCACAGGGCCCCCCTTTTCTGGCTCCCTGAGAATTAATTCCTGAGAAGCTGATCCGCCTGCCACCGCAGGGAGAAGTCCCCACTGCAGGGAGCCAGTCTGCTCCCAGTCTGGTTCCATGATTTGTTTGCCAGACGATGACTGCACAGCCATCTGTGCGCATGCTCCACTTCCAAATGGCCAGCAGGCCTGGCTGGGGACCCCCTTTCCTCTGCAGAGGCCCCAGGGCAGTGTGACTTGCAGGCAGCACCACGAGGGCTGACCTGCCTCCCCAGCACGGCCCTCCTTCCCACTGGAGGCTCAGCACTCACTTCCTCAAAGTTGCTGCCTGCACCCTGGGGTGAGGCCGCCGAGGTGCACAGCCTACCACTTCCTCAGCTGTCAGGTGGAGGGGAGGCCCCGCCGCCTGTTAGAATGAGTCTCCCTGACTGTCTACAGGAGCACGTTCAAGGTCTCCGGAAGCACTGGACAGTCTGCTCTTGTACCATAAGCAAAGCTGCGAGCTGCGTATGGAGGGCTTGTGACACCATCCCGACCCGAGCCCTCAAATGGAGACTTTGCAAACTCAAGGGGGTAGGTCCCCCTGCTTAGGGACCTCTCCAGAATCCCAGCTGATTGCCAGCGTCCGAAACAAGTGAATCTCAACAGGGTCCCAGGCAGGACCAGGCAGGTTCCCCTGCGGACCATGCAGCCCGATCCTCATGGGGCTGCATCTCAGCTCAGCAAGACCTGCCCGCCGAGCCGAGCTCCTTCCAGCCTTGCTCCCCTCTCCTGACTCAACCTAGAAGAACCGTCCTCAGCGGGTGGCCACGGAGCCAGGGACAGGCAGGGCTGCCACTTCGCAGGAGCATACTAACTGTGCATTCCACTTAACATAATTTTTTTTTTGAGCCAGTCTTGCTCCGTCACAAGGCTGGAGTGCAGTGGCACAATTTTGGCTCACTGCACCCTCTGCCTCCTGGGTTCAAGCGATTCTCCTGCCTCAGCCTCTCAAGGCGCACGCCACCATGCCCGGCTACTTTTTTATATTTTAGTAGAGATGGGGTTTCACCATGTCGGCCAGGATGGTCTTGATCTCCCGACCTCATGATCCGCCCACCTTGGCCTCCCAAACTGCTGGGATTACAGGTGTGAGCCACCGCACCCGGCCACGTTTTGTGTTTTAAAAAACAACTTAGATCAACGTAAGCATCCGTACTGCTATAAAGTGCCATAAACAAAAACATTCAGGGACTGCAGAGACAGGAAGAGGGGGCTCCCTTGCCACATACAAGTGAAGCAACATGGGTTCCTTGCCTTTGGGGAACAGCCACTTCCCTCCAGCCATCTCTGCTCCTCCTGCCTCCGCAATGTTTTAGAAAAGGGGCTGCCATACCTGTGTTTTTTTGGCTTGGAAGAATGCTGACGCCCCACCGGGCCTGCGCCCTGGTCCTATGGGTGCAGGAGGCATGAGCCGTCTCTGCTCCTCCAGTTCGTCCTTGTTTTCTCTCCCCTCCCTGCCCCGGCTCTGCGTTGCTTCCCCTCGCCCTCCAGGTGGGGGTTGCCAGCTGAACACCACCTGTGGGAAGCACTGCCCGGTGCCTGCCGGGGCCAGCATCACCTGTCCCACTCCTGCTGCGCCTGAGTTACAACACCACTGCCCCCCATGCCCGCCCACCCGGGGGGCAGAGCCTGGAACCGGGCGGCTTTGCTGAAGGCCGCATGGATAACCCGGGACTTAGCGCTGGGAAGTGGCAGCTCCCCTTCCTGGGTGGCCAGACTGTCCGGGGTCTCTGATGGACGGGAGACACATCCTGAAATGTAGGCACCCAACCAAGAGCTGCTGTGGGTGCAAGGCCGCCTTCCCCGGGCCCCACTATGCGTCTCGTGTTAACGGAGTTAGCACAGGTTAAGCTACGCTCTCTGCGGGGCGGGGGCAGCGTCCACAGCTGCTGCATCCGTGGGGGAGCCGTGGATGGCGGTGCCCAGCTGTCTGTCCACCCCTGCTGCTCCTCGGAGTGAGGTCGGGTAGGGGCTTCATAGAGAGCAACCCTCCCTGTCTAGCCCAGAGCCCAGGGGAAGAAGAGGGACAAAAACCCGATACTAGGAAGCCCACAAAGGTCTATGGGAGCCAAGAAATCCCTCCCCCAGCCCCAGTAAGGAAGGGAGGTGGAGCCCTGTCAACAGGGCGCCGGAGGGGCAGGCTGTTCATCTCTCTAAGGCCTCGTCGGGCTGCAGGGTGGGAGAGTCAGGTGCTGCGGGGCAAGGTCCCCACCTCTGAGCTCTAGAAAGTGAGCTGGCAACACAGGAGACAATGCCAGCCAGCAGGCACGCGACACGAAGCGGCCAGAGCCCAGGCCCAGCCTGGTCTGCCGCAGGCCTCGCTGGTCTGTAAAAGTGACAAAGCAAAGATCGCAGCAGAGTTCCCTGCAGGCCACCGGCGTGGCCGGTAAAGCACAGTCCTCTAAGAGGAGCCGCATCCGCGTCCCAGGTGAGCTGCGTCCCCTCCAGATTCCGTACGGTGAAGTCCCAGCTCCCCGCACTTCAGAACTTGTTTGGAAATAGAGTCTCTGCAGAAGTAACGGGTTAAGATGGGACAAGTGGAGTAGGGTGGGTCCCTGATCCAGCACGACTGGAGTCCTAGAGAGACACGGGCGGAGGAGGCCAGCTGAAGAGACGGCGGCCCTGTCCACACCTGGATCGCAGACGTCCGGTCTCCAGTCTCCAGAACTGGGAGAGAACAAGTGCGTTGTCTTCAGCCACCCAGTTTGGGGTACCTTATTACGGGCAGCCCCAGGAAACTCAAGCAGTCTGCTTTTCCGCCTTAGAACGTGCGGTGTTTTAGGAAGGACAGTGACGCCGAAGGACGGTGCTTCCCAGTGACTTACTCTATGAGACCCCACTTAAGATACTATTTGAAATCCAAAACCAGTATTTTAAAATAAAAATAAAAGGAAGGTGGTAATGAAGTGAGGCATGAGAGCAAAGGGAAGGGACTCTCCCCACGCAGACATCAGCCAGAAAAGAGAAAACCACCCCCGCTGGGCTCACAGCTTCTCTCTCCTCTTTTTACAATTCTAAAGAAATTTAACTTTTATTTTAAGTTCAGGGGTACACGTGCAGGTTTGTTATATAGGCAGACTCATGTCATGTGGGTTTGTCGTACAGATGATTTTGTCACCCAGGTGTTAAGCCTAGTACCCATTAGTGATTTTTCCCGATCCTCTCCCTCCTCCCACCCTCTGATAGGCCCCAGTGTGTGTTATTCCCCTCCCTCTGTCCATGTGTTCTCATCATTTAGCTCCCACTTATAAGTGAGAACGTGCGGTGTTTGGTTTTCTGCTCCTGTGACAGTTCACTTAGGATAATAGCCTCCAGCTGCATCCATGTCGCTGCAAAAGACATGACCTCATTCCTCTTCAGGGCTGCACAGTATTCCATGCTGTATATGCACTCCATTTTCTTTATCCAGTCTACCACTGATGGACATTCTGGTTGACTCCATGTCTTTGCTATTGTGAACAGGTCTTTGAGGAATCACCACGTTGTTTTCCATGATGGTGGAACAAATTTACACTCCCACCAACAGTGTAGAAGTGTTCCTTTTTCTCTGCAACCTTGCCAGCATCTATGATTTTTTGACTTTTTTAGTAATAGCCATTCTGACTGGTGTGAGGGGGTTTCTCATTGTGGTTTTGATTCTCTTTTCTTTAATGATCAGTGATGTTAAGCTTTTTTCTCATGACTGTTGGCCGCATGCATGCCTTCTTTTGAAAAGTGTCTATTTATGTCCTTTGTCCAGTTTTCAGTGTTTTTTTTCTTGGAAATTTGTTTAAGTTCCTTACAGATTCTGGGGGTTAAACCTCTGTCAGATGCATAGTTCCTTATAGATTCTGGGTGTTAGACCTTTGTCAGATGCATAGTTTGCAAAAATTTTCTCCCATTCGGTAGGCTGTCTGTTCATTCTGTTGAGAGTTTCTTCAGCTGTGCAGAAGCTCTTTAGTTTGATTAGATTCACATTCCTCAAAATAATAAGAGCCATCTATGAGAAACTCACAGCCAACATCATACTGAATGGGCAAAAGCTGAAAACCAGCACAGGACAAGGATGCCCTCTCTTGCCACACCTATTAAACATATTAATAATGTTAGAAGTTTTGACCAGGGCAGTCAGACAAGAGAAAGAAATAAAGGGCATCTCAATAGGAAGAGGGAAACCAAACTATACCTGTTTGCAGACAACATGATTCTGTATCTAGAAAATACCATAGTCTCAGCCCAAAAGCTCCTAAACCTGATAAATAGCTTCAGCAAAGTCTCAGGATACAAAATCCCTACTCCAACAACATTGAAGCAGAGAGCCAAATCGGGAATACAGTCCCATTTACAATTGCCATGAGAAGAATAAAACACCTAGCTATACAGCTGATGAGGGAGGTGAAAGATCTCTACGAGAATTACAAAACCCTGCTCAAAGAAATTGGCGATGACACAAATAGAAAAACATTCCAGCTCATGGATAAGAAGAATCAATATCATTAAAATGGTCATAATGCCCAAAGCAATTTATGGATTCAATGCTATTCCTATTAAACTACCATTGACATTCTTCATAGAACTAGAAAAACGATTTTAAAATTCATATGGAACCAAAAAAGAGCCCAAATAGCCAAGGCAATCCTAAGCAAAAGGAACAAAGCTGGAGGCATCACACTACCTAACTTCAAACTATACCACAGGGCGACAGTAACCAAAACAGCATGGTACTGGTACAAAAGCAGATACATAGACCAAAGGAACGGAATAGACAATCCAGAAATAAGGCCATACACCTACAACCATCTGATCTTCGACAAACCTGACAAAAACAAGCAATGGGGAAAGAACTCCCTATTCAATACATGGTGCTGTGGTAACTGGCTGGCCATATGCAGAAAACTGAAACTGGACCCCTTCCTCACACCATATACAAAAATCAACTCAAGATGGGTTAAAGACGTGAATGTAAAACCCAAAACTGTAAAAACCCCGGAAGACAAGCTAGGCAATACCATTCTGGACACAGGAACAGTCAAAGACTTCGTGACGAATATGCCAAAAGCAATCTCATTTTTAAGCAGATATTTTTGTAACAGCCTTGTTGACAGCCACAGTGCAGACATTATGAGAAGAATTACAGGCAAGTGACTGCACGTGGGGCTCATGTGAGGGACCCTGCTCTGATGTCCCTCTGAGTGGAGCCTCCTCCTCTCTCTGCCTACCCTCTGAACACTGGAGTAGGCAGAACGTCCCACACAGTAAAGGCAGGTGTTCAAATCTACGCTGGATTAAAGTGGCCAAAGTCCGCATAAGGAGTTCCTCTCACAGCAGCAGCAGTGAGGAAGGAATGCAAAGCCACACCTTCACTCAGTAAACACAGGGGCGCAGCTTGCCCTGCACGAGCACTGTACATGTGCCTCATGGGGCTTCCTTTCTCATGGCTTATGCCATTGGTATTCCACATGGTGGCCTTATCTTACAGATTGCAAGTTACAGCAAAAATTAAAAAGCTGTAAGACAGCATCTCTGGGAATGAGAACAGAATTTAGAAAAAAATCCAGGAGAAATTAAGCAGATGGCTGTAATCTAGGGGAGCGATGGGAGCGGCTGCTTAACACACAGATTTCACAGCTTCGGGCGCTAATACTGGCTTCCAGGAGAAGCTTCAGCTGATTTAGAGTAAAAAATAATGGTTTCCTCTTTCATCCCCCCATTGTATTGATCTACTTATTTTTGTCCAAAAATTTTTTTCAAACGCTATTGGTTCATCTGTCAGCTGCTCTTTGAATAACTTCCCACCTTTCATGATCATGGCAAAAATTCCTGATTCCTTTTAGTTAAAAATACCTCGGCTAAGCAGTGTTTTCCCAGGATGAGATGAGAATCAGAAAGGATACACCATGCAAACCAGAGGTCACATTTTCACACGGAGTGCAATTACATGTGCTGTTCTCTACTTATAGGAGGGAGCCTGATCAGAGACCACCACAGATACACCAGGGCCCCTTCTGCCCAAGATGGAAAGCACACGTGCAAGAGCTGCAGCCACTCTGAACCCTTCGGTGCCACAGACGGGCTGGGGCACTCACCTGCTCTGTCTCCACGAAGTTGGACACATGGCCATCGTCGTTCACGCCACGGGTGTGGAAGCGAGCACCGACGCGCTCACAGCTAACGCGAGAGATGAGGCAAGCCTTGGCCTGCTTGTGGGAGGCATACACGGTGCGGATGGTGACCACCCCACAGATGACCTTCAGCAGCCAGTCACAGCACCTCACCTGGTGCTGCCTCAGGGGCACGTGCAGCAGCTGGTTCCTGCAAAACAGAGCCCCACACCAATTCCGGTCACTGGACATCCTCCAGCACACGCTGTCTGGAAAGCGAGCGTGGCTGAGGAAGGGGAGGGTGCACTGCTGGGAAGCATGCGTGGCTGAAGGGCAGTGTGGGGCTGCGGGGGTGCACACGGTGCAGCATTCTGGGTCAGCAAGAGCATGCTGCTCCCTGATGGACTCTGCACTTGGGGTGTACAGATCTGGGAAATTCATGTGCTTCAAAGAGATCCCAAATAGCAGGGCACTGTGTCATGCACAGGAGGATGGCCAGGGAGTCCTTTCCCAAAGCTACCACCGGGTCATCACTGTTGGTCAACGGAAGCAGCGCTGGAGAGTGAGCCAGCGTCCACCTTTCGGGGAATGACAAAAGGGCCTCCGATTAGCCCTATGGGCCCCACAGTTTTTATTGCAGGCCCCATCAGTAAAAAAATTAAATGATTAAATAATCATGACAAATAAGATGATAAATGATTAAAAATCATATTAACTATGGGAACCGTTATTTAAACTATGCACATATCCACACACATGCACCATGGGATGAATATGATGAGAGCACTACAAAGCAATCCAAAATAAAAAGGGATCTAAGGAAAATAAAATGTAACAAAATTTCTAGTATTTCCTCTCCACGCCTAGTGGACCGTTCTAGGCTCTGGAGTCCGTGATGATAATGACATAATGATATTATATCATTATATCATGATATACATGATGTTATGATTATATATGATGATCATTATATATATGTGTGAATGACATAAGGGTAAATGTCGAGTGACAGTCGACATTCATCCTGTGCACTGAGCCCCATTCTAAGTACTTTGGGGTGGATTAACTCATTTCACCCTTGAAGTGACCCTAAGTGAAGGGTATCATCACTGACCCCATTTTACAGATAAAGAAACTGAGGCACAGAGAAGTAAAGTATTTGTCTAAGGCCACAAAGCCAGTCAGTGGTGGCATGGAGCTCGGAAACCATGCTCTTCATCCTGAGCCTTTCTTGATGGGGCCTACGTTTCCATTTGCACCTGTGAACGGTCACATCGTTCTCACATCCCTGAGACTGGCTTAGCCCCCTTGCTTCAGCACCCAGAGGACCCGACTGGTACCATTCTGAGGCCCCATACTCACTCCCAGGGAGGGTGACCCACCCCACACCCTCTTCCAGGGCAGAGTGAATCTGGATCACAGCGCCCTACTTGTTTAAAAAAGGAACGCAATTCCTGCCCTTGAGGCCTCCTCAGACAGCAGCAGCGTTTTCTCACTGCTAGAAATCTGTGCTGTGAGCTCTGAGGGGTCCCAGGGGGCTTCTCCAAGCTCCCTGCTTTCAGGTCAGCCTCCCCAACTGTGACCAAAGCCACATGCACCCCCACAGGGAGCACAGCCCGTATCTGACCTCATCTGAGGTCACATAGTCACAGCGTTCCTCTGCTTGAAAAATGATTATGAAGCATTACTGTACAAAACCATATGTCCTTCTTCCAAATTGCTCTCTCAAATTCAGACAATAAACCAGATTCAGAAACACACATATTAAATCTGCGTGTGGCGTCAAGGCGGAGCCTCCAGAACAGTCCGGAGTCTGCCAGCTGTACAGTTATGGCCACTATCACCAGGACTCAAGAGGAGAAACCTTTTGCCAAGTGGACAACACTTAAATCAGCCCTGTTTCTAGTGACACTGCCTGATCCTCTGGCGGGAGGATGGCTCATCCCCAGGAGGAAGATCTCCAAAGAGTTTCCTCCTAGGACCTGATTGTACTGGGAAGCAACTGTCAGTGTGATCAATTACCAGCCCAGAAAGATGACATCACCCTGCTGCTCACTCTCCCTTATGTGCTGGCCACGCTCCGCGTTGACCCCATCTGACTCCTACTGTGGGTCTCCAGACCTCAGGAGCTGCACCACAACAGCAGGCGTTTAGGCGATCAAGCCCAGGACACGCTGCCTGTGGCGACTCAGTTGTGGTCAGTTCTAGGGGCTCCACCCGGAGCCCCAACACCACGCCCTGGCATGTTACAGCTGAGGAGCCTGGTAACCTCCAGGAGTTACTTCCTCCTCTCCCTTCAGAAAGGGACACCCTGGGGCTCCTTCCCAAACTCCCTCAGCCTCCACCTTGTGAATTCCCTGCACCTCACTCTGCTAGCACCCCTCACACCTCCAGCCACAGAGCTGGCGTGGGACGAGAAGTTGCAAAGGTGCTGGTGCAATTCAGATACCCCAAGGGTCCCCTGTGGGTTCCAGGGACCCTCACTGCCGCTGAGCGCTCTCACCTCTGCTCACCTGACAGTTCTGGTTTAAAATAGCTTCATGGCGTCCGCACGAAGACACCTCATAATACACTGCCCCTCTGTGTGTAAGCGTGGCTGCCGTTAGGGGAACACCTTCTCCAAGGGCACATGCTAGGCCCTGCAGAATGGAACCAGCGATTCACAGAAATGCCATCCCCCAGAGCCTGCCACTCAACCTGCGGTCTGCAGACAAGCAGCACTGATATGCAGAGTCCTGGGCCCAGCCCAGACCTGCCATCCCAGAATCTGCATTTTTAATGAGATCAGCAGGAGATTCACAATTTTATTATTTATTTTATTTATTTTTATTATTTATTTATTTTTTTAAAGACAGTCTCACTCTCTCACCCAGGCTGGAGTGCAATGGCACGATCTCAGCTCACTGCAACCTCCACCTCCTGAGTTCAAGTGATTCTCCTGCCTCAGCCTCCCGAGTAGCTGGGATTACAGGCATACACCACCAAATCCAGCTAATTTTTAAAAAAAATCTTTAGTAGAGATGGGGTTTTGCCATGTTGGCCAGGCTGGTCTCAAACTGCTGACCTCAGGTGATCGGGCCGCCTCGACCTCCCAGCTACAGGCGTGAGACCTCTGTGCCCAGCACTGATAGACGTGTTTTAGAGTCTGAGCACATTACTGCCCCAAAATATCCACAATACTAGAGAACCAAAGAGGATGTGGGGATGGGGAGCACTGCGATGGACACAGGGATGTGGGGAGGGTCGCCTTCTCCCAGCAGAAGTCAGGAATTCACTTGTGGGGCAGCCAAAGCACCATGGCCAGAGGAAAACCTATGCATGCCTCTGGCAAAGAGAAAGAGGCACAAACAGGCCAGAAATAAACCTTGCTAGTCCCGTCTCAGAGCTGGGAAAACTGATATAGCTTCAAAAGGCAGATGCTGGATCCTAAAACATTACATTAGATGAGGTTCATTGGATCCATGCCCACAGTGGGACTTGCCTCATTTTTGCTTCTGCCTGGCATCTTCAGGCATCAATGCAAATCTGACGGAAACAGCATTATGTCCAGAAAGGCCAATAGATAATTTACGCATTTACAGAGTTGTCCACGCTTGTCTGTGCCCTGCCATGGAGTAAAAAAGCGCCAAGAGACCCTAAATGTGCAGAAATCCAGCCACCTTCACCTGGGCTCCGGGACTAGCCTTAGCACATTGCTACAGGTCCCCTTGGGCAGGCTGACTCAGCTTCCCCCTTGATGGGCTGGTTTAGCGTTGTGATGACCATCTTGGGACCCAGAGCCAGAAGGCCTGGGTTCAAATCCTGGCTCTGCCACTTACTAAGTGTGTGGAGTTTGGCAACATTCTCTCGACTATTCATGCCTAAGTCTATCTGTAAAATGGGGTAACAGAGCCTTCACATAATTATTATAAGGGTTTTTATTGTAGGGATGAGTTACTACCAGCAGAGAGAACTTAGCATGGTGACCGGAACACAGTGCTCTCTAAGCATCAGCGGTAAACACCTGCACCCTGGAGGTAACCACGATTGAGAAGACTCAAAGAGCAAACCCAGGCAGAAGCACTGAGCTCAGCACCCAGGACTGAGGGAGCACTCGGTGGACACTGGCTCCTGTGTTTTTCACTTATGGAGCAGGGTTTTGTTTTGTTTCTTTTCTTCTTTCTCTCCCTCGCTCCCTCCCTCTCTCTCTTTCTTTCTATTTGAGATAGAGTCTCACTCTGTTGCCCAGGCTGGAGTGCAGTGGCACCATCTCCACTCACTATAACTGCCGCTTCCTGGGTTCAAGAGATTCTCCTATCTCACCCTCCCAAGTAGCTGGGATTACAGGCACACACCACCACACCCGGCTAATTTTTGTACTTTTAGTAGAGACAGAGTTTCACTATGTTGGCCAGGCTGGTCTGGAACTCCTGACCTCAGGTGATCCACCCACCTTGGCCTCCCGAAGTGCTGGTATTACAGGCATGAGCCACTGTGCCTGACTGTATTTTTTTTTTTTTTTTTTTTTTGAGATGAGAGTCTCGCCCTGTTGCCCAGGCTGGAGTCCAATGGCACAATCTTGGCTCACTGCAACCTCCACCTCCTGGGTTCAAGTGATTCTCCTGCCTCAGCCTCCCGAGTAGCTGGGATTACGTGCACCTACCACTGTACCCAGCTAATTTTTATTTTTTTTATTTTTAGTAGAGATGGGGTTTTGCCATGTTGACCAGGCTGGTCTCAAACTCCTTACCTCAAGTCTTCTGCCTGCCTCGGCCTCTCAAAGTGCTGGGATTATAGGTGTGAGCCACCAGGCCTGGCCAGGTTTCTTTTCTAAATCTATATTGAACGCATTTCCTGAGGGGGGTGATGGGGAGTTCAGGGTTAGTTTTCCTCTCCTAGTGCTGAGAGCAGCCTGGGTCCTAACTCTCCAGAGGTGACCCATAACCCGGGGGTGGCGCAAACGGAGGTCACAGCCTCAGGTGCCAACCAGAGCCCACCCTCTGCAGGGGACCCAGGGCCCTCACCAGAAGAAGGAGTTTCCCCACTCCGAGCTGTCATCCCCCTGCTTCTGCGTGCGGACAGTCAGGTCAAAGCGAGACCCGTCGTTGGGCCATGAGAAATAGAACACCCCTGAGTTGAGGATTTTCTTCAAGGCTATGAGGCGCTCCTCCTCCTTGGCCTCTTCCTGAAGAGGGTAAAAGTCGGTGGCGGTGATTTTGTAGATTTCAGCATCTGGAATTCTGCCCACAGATGTGCAGCCTGTCACCAACACCAGGAAGCTCAGAGATGTGCCACCTGGAAAGGAAATCAGACAGGAGAGCTCAGGGTCGCAGCCGGCCTGGCCGCCTGGAGCTCCACAGGCAGCGGAGGGGACAAACGGAACCCAGGTTCAACAGCAGCCAGGAAGGCCACGTCTGTGCACCCGCACCCTCCCAGAGCTGCCTAACTCAGTGGCTCAAGAACTGCCCTGTCCCATAAGCCTCAGGCGGTGCTTCTCAAAGTGTGGGACCCTGGCCAGCAGGTCAGCATGCCCTGGGAGCCTGCTAGAAATGCAGATTCCTGCGGCACCCAGCTGCCTGGGGGTGGGGCAAGCTCTGCTTTAGCAAGCCTTCCAGGTGATTCTGATGCCCCCAGGAGTCTGAGAATTCCTGGCCTAGAGCCCTTCCAGACGCCCAGGGCCTGCCCCAAAGCCTCTCCAAACCACCTTCCCCAGTGCCTCCTCAGGCACTGCCCTGACTCAGCGTCCCCAGGCTGGGGTCTCCATCATGGGAGTGGCCTCCCAAAGCCATCTGATCACAGCCACCCCCTTCCCTCCTGTACCACTCCTTCTCCCTGTGGGACTGGAACAGAAGCTCCCAAGTCCCTCCCCGCTGCAGCCGGCCCCTGCCCCTGCCCCTGCCCCACACGTGGGTGGCCGTCCCGGCCGGCTCCCTCTTATACTGGATGTCATCCAGCTGCTCCAATGTGCCATAAGCATGACCTGGTATCCTGGGCTCCTGCCCAAGATGCTTCCCCTGCCTGGGGTGTCCCACTACAACCTGCCCAGCAAGACCTCCACCACCCCTTCTCCACGCACCTCCCACCTGTCTCTGCCCCCACAGTACTTTGGGCTTTGGGTCCAGCATTCCATCCTCTGGAACAGCACGAGTGCCCCCACATGTTCTGTGGGGACCGTCCTGCCCCTGCGCCCCCTCCTTCACTGGAAAACTCCTCCTCATTCTTTGGGTCAAGTTGACAGCAACTCCTCCAGGAAGCCTTCCTTGCTTTCCCAAGACGCGGACAGGCGCCCCTTGTACGTGCCAATAGCATTCCCATCAGCAGTTGTCACACACAAAGCTCATGACCTCCTTCCCCACCTGTGCCCCCAGGGAAGGGGCTTCCTGGGGGCAGGGCAGTTTCATCATCATCTCCCTACTCTGCATACTCTCAGTTTGCTGAATGCTTCCTAAATAAATTCCTGCCAAGTGCTACCCAGACCACGTTGGACCCTGCAGCCAGGCCAATGAGGCAGCCCTCTCTGGGGCCCCACCTCGCTGTCGCATCGGGGGTGCCTGGCAGTGCTGTGCCCACTCTCAGGTCGGGGCCTAAAAGGTCATCGGGTGGAAACCGGCCTTGGGGGGCTGGCATGGCCCTAGTCCTGAGACATGCTTCCCATCCTGCCAGGGTCTGAAGGATCCGCCAAGCAAGATTTCTGTAAATGATCAGGGGAGCTGGTTCAGCTCTCTCTACACTCCGGGAAGAGACCCCAAAAACCAATTCTACAAACCCTCACCCAATTTCCTCATCACACTTCATAGGGAGAA